>JAHWXV010489602.1:0-27387 GCA_024586415.1 Phrixothrix hirtus | reverse complement strand
TTATCGGACGGCCATTACGTTCTACAGATGTCCGTAATCCCGACCATTATATATATGGCAGACGTTGATGAGTAAAGAATTTACGGGGTAAAATGAGGGGTAAATTATTTTACATACAACACGTAAACTGGAAATAGGCTTTGGTAGGTCCGATACATTTAGTCAACATTACAACGCTCTTTTGTATGTGAGGTATAGATTCTATGCATTATATGAGTCCCCTGCTGCATTGCCACACACTTGCAATATTTTTACTTCACTACTTATCAAATTATCTTCGTGTATTTAATGAGGTCAGTCCTGAGCAACCCCGCTGCATGAATATAAAATTCTCCCCAACTTTACCTCTCCAAAGCCTAACTACAGGTTCTAGAATTAAATCAACATACTTTGGTCCGTTAAAGTTTGTTTAATAGGAAGCAACGGTGTTTTTGCTCCAAATATTATGCCTTTCCAGAAAATTGCAATTCCTCCTCTGTATTTTAGGACATCTTGTAGTCTATCTTGTCTCACTGAATCTCTTAGAATGCGAATTTGACGGTCATCTGAGTTGAGGCAAATTCTACTTTCATCTGAAAACAGTGTATTTTGCCAATTTCCATCTACCCAGTTTTTGTGTTGACGACACCAGTTTAGACGTTCAACTTTGTTTTGTCTAGATAACAGTGGAACTCTTAAGTGTCTTCTACTATATAAACCTCCAGCACAAAGTCTCTTCCATATTGTTTCCACTGAAACTTTTACACCTGAAACTTCCAGAACCTGTACTTTTAGTTCTGGATGGGAATTTGTTGGGATTTCTTCTAGCAATTTTTCACACAAAACGGTCCTGTGCATTAGTAGTAACAAAACTTCAACGCAAATTTCATCATTTATTTTTAGTCACACTTTCGCAAAAAATTGTTCAACTTTAAATTTATGTTTGAAAACCATACCACTTTGTTAATAACTATTGAGCTAATACATCAATTATCATTTATTTTGTGAAATAGTAAAACTTTTACGTTATATTTAAAAGATGAAGATGCGATTTTAAACCATAAGCTTGTTATTTTTGACGTTATCTTGAATATGTAGCCATTATGTATATCGTAATTTAAGTTTAATTTAAGTTAAAGCAGTAAGACGGTAACTTCTATGTTATTCTGGAGTGTAAGTACAGATTTTAGACTCTGTACGATTTAGCATTTTAAACTGTGTAATAGATATATTTGTTGAATTTAATCATTTATTGCAATTTATGATAGTTAGGTTGCAGGGAATATTGTGCACTAATAATTGTAAAATCAGTGTACATATGCCATATTAAATCAATATAGGTACAAATTGAGTATATGGGTAAACCTTAGGGGAAAGAGGTTACGTTATATTCAATCTTTATCCGAATTTATTCTTTCCTGACACCCTTGGAAAAGGCAAAACTCTTAATTATGAGGTTGATAATTTTTGGGTATTACGCAACCCTTTACCACAATCTTAAGTATTAAGTTAGAAAATCTATGACCTTAAATAGTGAGCACAGCTAAGGCCCTCCCGTTGAAAATTTATTTCAAATGACAACGATATTATTGCAACTAGTGTAATACAAGCATTAATTACAATCACCAGTTTAAGCGTTAAGCTTTGTTTAGGTACGAATCCTCTTGCGATAGTTTCACCAAAAACAAAAATCCCTCGTTTTCCAGTTTCTTGGGAAATATATCAATAGGGTCAACTTTTGTTCGTATTTTTTAGTAAGAATTTTCGTTCATACATATTTAAGGTCATTGACACACCGAAGAGTAGATTAGCGCGAGCATATCACTTTAAGGTATTTGTAAACTTTGGTTGCTTTTTTACAATTTAAGACGTTTAATTATTATTAATTGCAATTAATTGCATTATGTACAATTTAAATTTGTAGTTCAATTTATAATTAAAGTAATACATGATTTTCACATCCCTTGCTGTCATTTTTAGTACAATGCAAAACTGATTATTGCTACTGTACCATTCGGGGATGAATCCCCGAAACGGTTGAGTTAAAGGAAGACTACAAACAAGTTTTTCTATGGCGGATTTAATGCTGGTAAATGTTTATGTACTATTGTCTCGAAAAAGTTAATCGTTCAGGAGATACTAACAAGAATTAGAATTAGTAGCCATTTCAGCATTGTGGCGGCTAGTACCCTATGAAGGCGAAAACAGTACATTAAACAACAACTAAAAGTAAATCAATTAAAAAACTCCGGAATTCTGGGATTTGTTTCGAACTTATCCCTCTCCATTTTGCCTCAGGCCTGGCCTATTAAACTTGAAATCAAAGAAAATACATTTTTAAACACCATATCGTAACTATGCGATTATATTTTCTATATAATTCTTTATGGATCATGAAACTGAGTTGTGATTATTATTGATGCCTATATTTTTGTAAATTTGTTATTCTAATAGCTTCAACATTCAAATTGGCTATAATGTAAAAACACAACTGTTTACGATAAATCGTTTAATATGAAATTGAGTGATTAAGGGCGATATCTTCAATTACAACGACATATAATTAGGTTAATGTAAATATTTAGTAAATAAATTCGCTAAACACAAACAGTTAAATAAATCACCCACTTTACTATAAACTTTATTATATTTAATTTGTTACAACAGCTAATTCGACTATATCTACCTTATAATAAGGACAAACTCTATTTTCATAGCAAGTTTCAGAAATTGCCAAACAAAGATTCTTTCTCTATAACGCATAACTGCTAATTTGATTTTAACAAGATGGCAGATAGTGATAACAAAGTTGGATTTTCAAATAAAAAGAAAATTACTAACCCTGTGTAACACGGTTCTTAGATGGCTTTATTCCGTTATTTAAGGGACTATGCTAAATTTATTACGGAACACCTAAGCAACCGAACAAATTACTACAGAAATAACAACAAAATGCTTTGAAGAATTATTTACAGTAAACAGATAGAATCAATTGTAATGTAGTAAAGTGCACCGGGTAGTCTTAAGTTACTAGCATATGCTTTACAAATTAAAAACTAAAAACAAGAGAGTCTGGTAAAATGCCAAGGTAGTGTTCTAATTGTTAATTTAAAGTAGGAAATTTAGTAATTATATATGTTTGTTACCGTTTAAGTCATAAGCAAACTATAAATTAGAGTGTAAACTATTAAACATATTTAAAAGCTGTAAAACATTAATTAAATTTATATGTTTATATATTTAGATTATTTTTGTTTCATGTCATAAACGGAAGAGCAGTACCATACAGTGCCATTTCATATACTAGAGTTAGTCTAATGATGCAAACATTTTCATTGTAAGAATCTTACAATAGCACAATCTTATGTCTGATAATACATTGTATCTAGTGATTGATTTTCGAGTTGCTACACAGTTCCTAGTGGAATTATCATCTATTCATATACAGGGTGGAGAGAGGAGGGAATAAGTAGTGTCGTTGTGTTCACTTGATCATTCTATTGTCAGTTGTAACCGTGATTTGGACGGAAGTGCATCGAGGATTCGTTGTGCGCACTTTTTACAAAAACAATCACTTTGTCATCCCAACGCGAAGAGCTTTTCGACGCCACTTCAATATTCCACGCGGCGTTTCGATTCTTTCTGCAAACACTATTCTATCATGGGTTCGACGATTAGAACAAACTGGAAGTAGCGTATGAAGATAAACATGGGGCACCAAAAATGTCAAGAATGTCGCAAAATGTTCGGTTGGTTAGAGCAACAGTTGAACGGTCACCTAGACCATCGGGTCGGAAGCACGCAGTTGCTTTAGGAGAAATGTCACCATTCTTTGAGGAGGACTCTGCATGAAGACTTTTCATTTCATCCATACAAACTGATTCTCGTGCAATAATTAAGTGTAACTGACCGTGTAAATCGCGTAGAATATCCGTCGAGAAGTAACATTCTTCAGCAGCGACTCGGCGCATTTTCATCTGTCTGGAGCGGTTAACAAGCAGAATTTCCGCTACTGGGCAATAAGCAATCCGCAATTGCTTCATGAAAGGCCACTTCATTCTACTAAAGTGACAGTATGGTGTGCCAAATTCAAATTTGACGTGATAGGTCCATATTCTTTTGGAGAAGAAAGCACGACTATGACTGTCACTTCGGCCCGTTACGTTTCAAGATTTTCTGCAGCGCAGCTTAGAAGAAATCGCAGAAGAACGTGACTTGGGGATCTCTAATTTCAACAGGATGGCGCTTTTGCCCACACAGCTGTTTTAAGACAAATGTTACCTGAGATGGCCGGCACGCTCGCCCGGTTTGAGCATTTGTGATTTCTTTCTCTGGAGCTACTTAAACGACAAAATTTTTAAACATCACCCTCACACCCTGCAAGAATTAAAAGACCGAATTACGGAAGAAATCAATGCGATACCAATTGAAATGTGCCGGAGATCAGTTGAACATTCTAGGAACTCCCTTAATTAGTGTATCGCTTCTGACGGCCGCCATCTTGGATATATAATTTTTAAAACTTAATAGATAAAATGGTTATCTAATTTTATTACCTTGCACAAATTAGGGACCAATTATAATGATGTATTAAAGTAAAAACTTGAAACCGAGTTCCCTAAGTAATTAAAAAGAATATTAAATTTTTTTTACTGTTTATTACTCTACCTACATTTACATAAACATGAACATGACCCGAACCATATGTAGGCAGAGAAATAAACAATACACATATTTAATATTCTTTTTAATTACTTAGAGAACTTAGTTTCAAGTTTTTACTTCAATATATCAGATGAAATGGTATTATCTACTATATTTAAAAATAAAACTAGGCTTTTTACAACTTGTGCTGTTTTTTATTTATTGCCACTTCAAACCACGCAATGGTCTCTGTCCCATCCTGTATAAAGCTTTACTCAAGCGTGATAGCTAGTTTTTGGAATGCGGAGTTTAACTTTTAAGGGTCATGGTAAACAGATGATTAAACATCGATGCAATATAGTCAGCATTTCATGAGTTCTATTTAAATTAGAAATCAAAACGGAAAAAATTGTAGGAACACCTGTTTGGTATTTTATATTTCTATACGTAAATTCAAACGAAATATGATTGTCAATGTAAGGGATGTTGTGTACAATCTGTAAAGGATTCGCTGTTTCGGCACTTTAAACGGTATTATAACAAACGGATTCATAATTATTAATATGATAAAATCTGTTGCCGGGACCTGAAAGAATTATAAAATGGCTACGGGCAGACTACTTAACTCTTGAATGGCTTGGATTGCCTAGAACTTGTTTATTTTACCCCCAGTTTGAATTTTATTCTGCTGTAAGATAATTCTGTTTGGCTCTGCCTTGCGCGGATTTCTTATTTGATAGGAGGCGAGTTTATTTAAAAACTTTATTTTTTGAATGCATCTATAATGCGCGTTACATCGACGACTATTTTCACTGCCAAAATCACATTTTCATCGTTAATAGTAAAGGAGCGCGGTCTGTCGTTACACTAGTAGATTCTTGTGGTTCTACTAGCTCTTGTTGTACACTTTTGGAGGCACCGGTTTACAGTACTTTCGCATATGATGTTATTCGTCGCCGACGCACTCACGGATTTCGTGAGCCTCGGGAATCGCGGGTATCCCTTAAAGTTTGTGGTATGGTTTCCTTGGCAATTTTCGCACGTTGCCGGCGTGTCTTTGTCTTTGGTGCATACTGCCGAGATGTACCCGTCATCACACTTAACCCAACGCGACTCGACTCTGCAGCAGCGCTGCGTGTGTCCATGTAGCTGACACCTATGGCACTGTGTGGTGGCTCACTTCATCCGGGGTGTCTTCACAGAGATAGCAAGGTGAAATACGAATGTGATGTTGAAAATGTTCTTACCCTGTTCTGGTTTCTCTAGCTTTATGTACAGCAGTTGCATCGGCGTTCGCTAACTTGCTTGCCGCATTCTTCTTGCAGAGATGACAGGAAGTCCTTGGATTAGTAGGTCTTCTAGTACCTCCTGGTCGAGTATTGTTTCGTGTATTGCTCTTAGTACTACACTTCGAGACTTTTCGCTCGCTAGCTGAAATGTGCGGTATGGAATATTGGATTACATCAGATCCTTGGTGATGCCACAATGTTTGGCATCGCTCCCAGGTTGAATCGATATACTCTAGGCGACGTAATTTGCCTTGGGAATCTGAATACCTTGATTTACTAGGTCACGTACTAGGTTCCGCCAATTTTCTTTTGTTCGAACCACCACGGTAGGCACTTTCCCACGCGATTTCCTGGCGGGTGCGGTGTTGGATGCCACTTTCTTCGTAGTCGTGTTTTCTTCTTCTTCTTCCCCTTCTTCAGCTTCCATGTCGCTGAGCGCGCCGGACCTATTCTGCGTCGGTACCTTAGTTGCTGGTTCACTCGCTTCTATCTTCGCTTTCAATCTTCTTTTCTACATTTTACTTCTGTGAAGTTGTCTGGGCCTGGCTATGTGGTCTTTTCCTCCTCATCGGAAGAATACTTCATCGCTGCAAAAACGGCAGGAGCGGCGTTTACTGCGTAGCTTGCCTCTGTTGATTTGGGTGACATAGCGGAGTGATTTTGATTACGTATTGGTTTACGTAGTTGGTTGTTTTACTCCTCTAACTGATTCATTTGGCTGAGTTTTGCGGTTGCAGCGGCTACAATCTCAGGCATTGCTATAGTTTTGTAATACTTATTTGAGGATTTACTTCCGCTGTGCGTTTTGGTATGGCGACAGTAGAGGCAGCGGGTGTGGCGGCGTAAGCTTTGTTGAGCGAAGCGTTGGGATAATGTAGTATACGGTGTTCCATCCCACCAGAGCTGTACCATGAATCAGCCATCGCGAAAGCACTTTGGAAGTAAGCAAAACACTAATGCAATATATAAAAGCGGTTGTTTGTACTTTACTCGATCCACCGCTACAGGCGGAAGGGGCCTAAGGTACTGCAAAACACAGCTCGAGTAATAGTTCTATCAAAGAGCACGTCTGCATTCTATGATAGACGCAACGGAACTCTCGCGCAAACTACTCTAACATTTAGTAACCACAACATTTATTATCTGTAATTACAAAATATTCGCGGTCACAATTCCTTCATATGCTAACCCGTGAGGAATAACAGTTAATTCAATTAGTAATTTTCTTAATATAAATATAAATATTAAAACCACATATAAATTTAGACAAAGTTGTTATAAAAATGAGCTTTGAACATTTATAAAGCGACTTTCTGATTGCCTTTTAATCTAGAGTGAGTGCAATTATAAACAACGAGAATCTAGGTATAATTCAAAAATTGTTTCAGTACTTTTATAAAGACGTAACGACGTTAGTTTATTAATAAATTTGTTATTAAACAACGTGATTTTGTTTATTGTTCAAAAAAACCTTTCCCCATTTCTACAATTCAATTTTTTCCAATAAATTCCAGTTGTCACTTTTCGGGTTCTTAGTTTATATTTTAGTATCGATAATAGTTTTATTTATATTCACTGCAGTATGTTGACGTAATGATACTATTTTAAATTCAAGGGAGATGTTCAGTAATTAAATTCCTTAGGTTGGCTTGTGTGTATTGTTTGAAAGGAATTTAAAGTTGAGCTTTAACCGCTTACAACAATTTCCAATATTATATCAAAAAGAATAAAGGCAGTTATTTAATCAATTAATATTATTTCAATAGCATTAGCTATTTATACTTTAATTTGACTTACAAATGCAATTTATGTAACTGAATGGATAAAATTTGTTACCGCTATATTTAGTAGTGTTAATTTAGTTTATATAAATTTAATTCATTTATTACAATTTATATTAACCACATTGTTCGATTGAAAAATAATTTGATTAAAATGCAATGAAAGCGGATTAATTGGAAAACCAATTTTCCTGTCAAATTCACTACGTCAAACTTATTTAGTGGGAAAATAGAATGTACGAAATCATGCTTTAACTTTCCATTTAAAATTACCGAAAATCGTGCTTTTACTAAATTTCCATTAAGAATCGTTGTTCGAACTGATAGAATAAAGTGTACCTGAGTTTAGCAGATAGGTATGTATATTCTATTTCACGTTATATTGTTTTGATTTAGCACAAAGGTGTGCGAATCAATAGTTGAAACATAAATAAGTAAATATCTTGCCCTATGTTACTAAAATTCCCACGAGTATTAAGTTCCTTGCTAATAATTTATTCAACGCAATTATCTAAAGGCTCTAATTATTTCATCGATATATGTAATTGCCGTCTTTTATAAATTACTTTATACAAATTTAAGTTGCCCAATTTACCAGAGTATGAATTAATTATCATAATTATTTATAAATACATAAGAAAAGCTTTTATTTTACTTGCCAAGATTTTGACACAAAGGTGATCAATTTAATGGAGTTGATCAAATTAGTGGTTAATTTAAAATCAGCCTTTGAAAAGGCTGTTCTTCTAAATGATATTTATTAAAATTATTAATATTATAAAAATATTGCGGTACAGACACGCAAAAGGAAAAGTACGTAACAGCCAGAGACATATCAATGTACGAGGGGTGCTGCATATGTTCCAGAAATCGAGTACTTCCGTCATTGTTAGAGAATCATAGATGGTACTATCGTAAAGTTTCACGTTTTCTAGGTTATGTAGCATTGACAGTTGAATAAAACATCGTTTGGTAACATTTGTATTTAAGAGTAAAATAAACAACTATCGACAAAAATGGAAATAAATCGCAAACATTTTCGTGCAATGATATTTTAGGATTTTAAAGTAATTTAACCCAACAACAATGATAGCTCATCTTGTTTCGGCGTTTAGTAACGATGCACCATCTGAAACAACAATTTATCGCTGGTTTTCAGAATTCAAGTTTGGTCGCAGTGATTTCAGTGACGAATTTCGTGAAGGTTGTCCGCGAACTAGTGTTGTTTGAAAAACACTGATACTATGCGTGAGATGGACCGGCATGTAACTCACCGTGAAATAGAATTGACCTTTGGCATTGACATGAAGCAAATGTCAACGATATTGCATGACCATTTAGGTGTGAAAAAATTATGTGCCCTATGAATTTCACACAACTTGACGAAGGCTCAAAAAGTGGCTCGTGTTCAATGCAGCAAACAAATGCTAAACAAATTTAACCGTGGTGCTTCAAATTTGGTTTATAATATCATTACAGGTGACGAAACTTGGATTTATTCATATGAACCAGAAACAAAGCAACAGTTGCGCGTTTGGGTACTTCAAGGTGAATTGTATCCAACAAAAGTTGTCCGTTCATGAAGTGTTTCAAAGAAAGCGGTAGCATCATTTTTCAGTGTTACTGATCACGCTGCTACCGTCGCTTTAGAGGTTCGTCGCAAGGTCATTGCTGATTGGTATACAAGCATTTGCTAACCCGAAGTCATCAATGAAATCAGAAAGTCTAATACAAAACTTTGGATCATGTTGCACCATGACAATGCATCGTCACACACAGCATCACAAATTGTCGATTATTTGAAGCGGCAAAAGGTAGAATTAATGACTCATTATTCATACAGACCGGATTTAAGTTCAAATGATTTCTTTTTACTTCCGGTTGTCAAAAGTAAAATGCGCGGAACCCGTTTTTCAACACCTAAAGGTAGTGTGGAAGTATTTAAAACTCACATTTCTGCTGTACCATCTTCGGAATGGAAAAAGTGCTACAACAACTGGTTCAAACGCATGCAAAAGTGTATAGATTTTAAGAGAGAATATTTTGAAAAACAATAGAAGCATTATTACTGTATTTTCATTGTTTTTTCGTACCTATTCCCGAAACAATTGCAGCACCCCTCGTATAACATAAAATTTATCAATATAAATGTTATATTAAAGTTTGAACTTAATTTCATGAGTTTTGTTAGTAATATAGGTAACAAATCAAAATCCCCTAAGGAGAGTTTACAATGTTAATCTAAAAGAATTTCAGTCCATGTAAACGGGAAGACCTTTACAATATAAAGTGTAAGAATTCAACCGATCGCATCGTTTCTACCATTGACCATTTATTAAGTTAGTCATAGAAAGTCTTTAATTGTCAATATCTGCCAATGAAAAACGCAGTTTTATTTTATATGTAAAAAATGACAATGCCACAGTGTTTTCCAGGTATTAGTGTAGATATGTACTGCTGCAATAACCCATTATAATTTTGATACATTGGTTAGTTCTGCTTAATTTTTAACTTACCAATATTTTGTATAATATGTTGCAATTTAGTTTTGGGAAATAGTTATTAATTCTGTGAAAGAATTTTTAAGAAGGTAATAGTCCTCACAATTCTTTATTTATCGGTTTTATATATTAATTTTTGTCGAAATTTATCTAAATTTGTTAGTCAAAACTTCTATTTAAGTTATTAGCGGCTCGGCGTCGCCATTTAGTAATTATATAAAAACTTTTATATTCTGAGTTTATAACGGCTACTGCAGGAAAATCATGCATGAATATTATTAGAAAAAGAAAATAAAACTATAATTAATAAAACAAAGATGATGTATAATATAATTAACTGAAACCTGAAGATTTGAATAGAAAAATTCACCCAGACTATTAACAAAATATAGCAAATTTAATCACATAGTGCAGAGGTAAATGAAGATAGTTCATTAGGGTACTTAGTCATATTGTTGCAAGGGCCTGTTTTAATGTTAATGGCCTAGTTGCAGTAGGTGTAAATTAAGTGTTAAAACGTGATCGCTATTATTAGGTTTCCTCACGAAGAAGGCGCTGAAAAGGGATTTGATTGTGCCATAAAGAGAATTTCGGTTGGATATGCATAATCTTCCAACTATATGGGCAAATAGTAATGTTCCTCAATACCACCGTCTTTAAGGTTCCAAAATGAAATATAACGAAGTTTTGTAATTTGTTTATTCACCACCTAATGTGGTCGTACAGCTGTGTTACAAATTTATTTAGAAACAATAATTTTCAAGTGTGCCAACTATTAGGCAAAAATTGGAGTTGTTTGTTGAAACAATTTTTATAATTGTGTTTTCAATATCGTTGAAGCGTTCAGTAATTCATCAATAGATTCAATGAAATTTAAGCGATTAGTATTTCTTCTACATTCATATGTCGCTGTGCACCAGCAAAGGCGCATAGTATAGCATTGAGTGTACTGGGAGCACATTATAAATAATAAACTCTTTATTATGTACGATATGAAAACCCTTTTAATATTTGTAATTTTTCCTTGGTAAATTAATCTTTACAATACCTTCCCTTGTTAATTATGCCAATTAATGTGACACTTTACATGCATGCTTCTGATTTTACTTGCGCGTTGTTTATTATATCATTGGTTTGTCACACACTCTCGTCTCATTTGCTCCTGTGATAAACTTTCGAATCGCCTTTAGTGTGAGTAATTTACTACAGATTCGTCTTAGTTAAATAATATTATGCTAACTAGGACAATTAAATAACTAGATTACGTTGATTACCATATTATATTAAACAAAAAACGTAACTATATTACATTCCCTTCAAAATGCTCCCATGTGCATCTCCACTCCGTTTGATGAGGGTTTACCATTGGTGGAAGCAATCGTCTGTGTATGAAGAGATTCTATTGTTTTATATATTACATAATCAACGCTTTAATGATCAGTTTCCTTAAGCTTGATTTTTATCATGGGAAATAAAGAGAAGTCATTTGTTGAAAGATCAGGCGAGCATGGAGAACGTTAGATGGTAGTAATGTAATTGTAGGTCAAAAAATGCTTTGCAGATAAACCATTATGACCAAGAGTGATATCCTGAAGCAATACCTATACAGCTGTTCAAAATTCAGGTTTCTTCTTCGAGGCCTAAATTGAATTCAAACCTTTTTATTCGGACGAAGTTCAGGCAACTTTTTAGCTGATACATTATAGGAATTTCGCTGTTCAACTTGCCTTTTTTATAATTTTTTTAACTTCAGTTGTAGAAAATTTAGGTTTCTATACATTTTTGTTAACCGGAAGTATAGATCTTAATTTCCTTCCCATTAACAGGTCACGAGGTGCACGTAAATCAAATTTTGGAGTTATAATGTAATTTAATACAGCTATAAAGGGGTCTTCACTCTCTTCTGTAGACTTGACCAATAAACCTCTAACAGTCTGAATGGATCTTTCAACCATTCCATTAAACTTCGGATGATGTAGTATGCATGATATGATAATGGGTAACAAAATTTAAAAAATTTATTCAATTGAAGAGGGGCCCATTATCAGAAAAAAATTCTAAGGGAAGTCCGTGTACTGCAAAAATGTTTTTTAGAGTACTAATAACGGTACTAGCAGTTTTATCTCTTATTTTGTTAACAATCACAAACTTGCTGTAGCAATTAACAACTACTAGATCTAAATGTCTTAAAAAATCGATACTGAGTTATTCCTGGGGAAGGTCAGGAACCTTATGAGAAGTTCAATGTTCTTTAGTATTATTTCGATAATATTCTTGACAAGTTCGGCAACCCAGTACACATTTCTCTATATCAATAGAAATTATAGGCCAATATATAAATTCTTGAGCCATTTTCTTACAACAAACAACTCCTTGATGGGTTTTATTAATTAAATTGATAAATTCAGCTTTAAGCGATTCTGGAATAATAAGCCTATGCTTAAAAATGATACATCTCTATGTACGTATATCTGATTGCGTATAAACCAAAATTTTCTAATTTCAACAGGGCCGTTGGTTTTATGTATACGCCAACCAATTAATACATAATCTCTAATTCTTTTCAAACATAAGGAATTATTTACTAATCTTTGCTCATTATCAGATGTTGCTAGTATAGAATGCACTTTTAAATGCGTGTCAAGAAACGAAGAATCAAAATTATGTGAAATTGGATCGCGGCTTAACGTATCGGCCACTGACATTTGTTTACCCGGAATATATTCCAGTTCAAAACTGTAACTAAGTAAACGTATTGTTAATCTCTGCAGTGTGGGAGGCAGCTTGTCCAATGGTTTTTTAAAAGGCCTAAAAGTGGTCCATGATCACTTAAAATTTTAAACTTTCTCCTAAAAAGATAGTAGTGGAATTTTTTACAGCCAAATACCAATGCAAGTAACTCTTTCTCAATATGGCTGTACTTCTGCTAAGTATTCGTTAGAGAAACTGAAGCACACTCAATTGGATGGTTATCTTGGGAAACGAAGTCACCTATGTAATACGTACTCGCATCTATTGACAATGTTGTTGCCTTTTTATTATCAAAGTATGATAGCACAGGAGTACCTATTACAAGACAATTTTAACCTACTAAAACAATTATCTTCATTTTTGGTCCACATTCATTCATTACTGTTGCTTAAAAACCGTCTTAATACACCCGTTTTTTGTGGCAAATTAGAAATAAACTTTGGCAAATAAACAATCATTCGAAGGAACATTTGAAGTTCCTTTTTGTTTTTTGGAACAGACATATCAAATATATCTTAGTTTTATTAAGAAGTGTAAAATATTTTGCCCCATTCAACTCACTAAATATCGAATCAGTTGTTGGTATATGATAAAGTTCTCGTTCTATGAAAACATTTAAGGAACGAGGGTCCGTAACTACACGAATGTCTCCGTTATGTTTAGGTGCAATTACTAATGGATGAACCCAATCCGTGGGTGCTGCAACCGGTACAATAATTTGATCACGAATTATCTCATCTAACTTAGTTTTAACTTTTACTTTTAACTTAAGAGAAATAGTAATTTTTCGTGTAACCGAAATTTGTGGTACGGCGTCAGCTTTAAACTTGATTTTATATGACTGCGAAACTTTTCCAATTCCGGAAAACACTTCTTTATGTTTTTTAATAATATAATTAGCCATCAAGCTTTTATCAGCCAACAAATTAACCTTCAAAACACATGGACGTTTACAATCGACTTGTCTTTTGGACTGACTATTTTCAAGTCCCTAGAAGATAGCAGACCTAGCATAGAACATGACTTACCCGATTTTAGAACATAAAATAACAGTTTCATCGTTTGACCATTATACACATACGGTAGTGTTATTTTACCAATAACATCGATAGTATGTCCCGAGTATAAAAGTAAAGCTGCCGAAGGTTTAACTATTTCACACGGTGAAATGGCTATTTTTAAGAAATCAGCAATAGTCAATATATTAACTTGACTTCCGGTGTCTACTTTTAATGTAAATCCCACATTAAAAATGTCGATTATTTCAAACTGTCCAACATTTCTACTTGTTGAATGCACAACTGCTTCAGCAATAGCTCATACAAGATAATTTTCCATATCTTCATGATCATTTGAGTCGTTATTACCACATTTTTCAACTTCTTCTGATACGTCATGCACAAATTTAACTTTACATTGCATACGTTAGTGACCTTTTTGTTTGCATCTGCTACAATAGCAATTTATAGCAAGGCACTTACCCACATCGTGTTCGAATCCACAATTTTTGCAAGGATTACCTGGTTTATTTCATCCGAAGTTCTTTTCTCCAGTACAAAATTTTCTCGAAGACGCCCCTGAAAACGCAGCTTTCCGGTAACCCTGATTACGCTGCAACTGTTAACGATTTTCCTTGGTAATCTCCCTTTTTGTTGCCACACTACATTCCATTGAACGACAAATTTGGTTAACATCTGCCAGACTCGTTTGGACCGTGCAGTAACTTTTCTTGAATTCTTAAATCCAATGCTCCTAATATAATTCTGTCCCTAATAAGCACATTGGTCAAAGTTTGAAATTCACACGACGAAGCTAGATTTCGCAATAGTCATGAATTGGTCTATTGATTTAAGATGTAATTGAATACGTTTAAGAAATTTGAAATGTTCAAACACCTTGTTTTTTACTGGACTACAGTACTCATCAAACTTTTTTAGAATCATATTTAGTTTATCTTAATCATTAGATGTACTATATTCAAAAGTTATTGTAAATTAAAATTGCCTCATCACCTAAAAAATTAAGTAATAACGCGATCTTCATATCATCAACTTTATTAGTTTTATTGCTTGCCAGAAGATATAAGCGAAATTTTTGCTTCCAAAATTTCCATTTATTCGCGAGATCACCTTTAAATTGCATAATTTCTGGGGGTTTAGCAAATTCCATAATAGTTTTTCCTATATATCTGTAATTATTTTCAAACCACTTACTCCAATTTTACTCGATAACAGACCCAAAGAACTTGTCCTTGTTGTTCAATTTTATGTACGTGCCACATTAGCAACAGCGGGACATAAAATTTACAAAATTCGCAAAAGCCGGGAAAAAAATGCGGTCAAAAATGTCAACACAACAATTACTTTTCTTCGAAAACCTATAGCGCACATTTCAGCTGCCACCATGTTATACTACATTTTCTATATGTATAAGCCGTAATGTTAGCTCACGAGAATAATTAAAAGATGCTGTTCACTTTTATCATTTAGGTTTTTATTTATATTCAATTAGATACATATAATGCGAACTGATGACACGTGCTATCAAGTGTTTCATTGTCATGACACCATCCAGAACCACCTGCCTTTAGTTGTACAATATAAGTACAAACAATATCTTACACTCATTCGATCAATTCTTTTAAAATCTCTAGATAATAGTGTCGGTTATCTATTCTACTTCCAGGCAGTCGCTCAACTAACAGAAAAAGTTAGTGAGGGTTGCTCTAAATTTCGATTTGCTCATTCGGACTTTCTTTACTTCCAATACATGGACTCTCGTTTGGAATCTAGGGCTTGGTAGAAGATCTATGTACCAAAGCAATCCTATGAATTTTAATTTCGCTTAATGTTACGAAAAATATTAGCACAGTTTGAAAGTCCGGATTTCTGCTCCAGTGCAAGATGATTGCTAGGAATAATTTTAACAGATACCTTTGGCATGTTTAATTTATTATACAAAATTTAACCAACAACTTCTCTATTGCTATTCAGTATTCAAATAATCATTATTAAGCTCAAATCTCTGCCTTTTCGAACAATTTTTCGAACCTTTTTGATATTTCCGTCATTTGTCACTAACATGGAGTGTCTTGGCTTTTTATCGTGTTCAACTTCTACTCTTCCGGTAGCACGTTTCTTATGCTGCTCAAATACATGCACTTAGGATATAAAGTTATCTTTATACACTCCCTTGCGTGTGCAATACGTACCGGTAGCACTTTTGCAAAGTTCTACCTTTGATCCTAGCAGTTTTCGGACAAACTATACTTCACTAATGTAGATATACCTAAATAATTTAGTTACTGATTGGAAAATAATTCTAAATTTTAACAGCTCACAGTTGGTTTTATGCACAACAACTATATAGATAAGTTTCTAGGCAATGACTCAATTCAAGAAAACTTGGCCAATTTCTTTATTTCATTGTTTATATTATTCAATACCGCTTGCGACAAGTTTTATCTGTTAAACACTTTAACTGTATGAATGTACTCGAATTTTGATTATCTATATGTCCACCAAGATTTCAAAATATCTAATTTAATTCTTTTAATTACTAAAATGTATATGTTAAGTATAATTTCAAAGCGACATCTAGTAAATTCAAATTAGAAGTTAGTATAATGTAAATATTCAATAAGACAGATAACAAAGGTGCAAATTTTAAAAATTCGAGTATTGGGGAAAAACATACAAAAATGTCTTCTCTCCACAGAGGAATAGGTATAGCGATATAGACCCTCTGATGGATTTTAAATTGGCCAAATTGTCATGTATTTACTTAACGTAGGTTTTCTTGTGAAACAATGACACACTTTTTTATGCTTTTCCCAGTTCCCAAATTTTTAAAAGTCGCGCCCTTGTTAGTAGTTTCCTCCATATTAAGTATTTTGAGTAGTAAGTTATTACCTACCGATAATTAAAATAGAGTTAAGCGCTGATAAAAAGAAAGTATCAATTATTAGGTAAAAGTCCTTTAAAGAAAATAATTCTTTGCAACTGAGGTTCCATATTAGAGACGGTGGAAGATCATTGGAAGCAAATAGTTAACGGGAATACAAGTAGATTGAGAACAGGCAATTTGAAAAATTTGAAATTTCTGAAAATTGATTTGGAATTGGTCATAATACATTTTGAAAAGGAGTTGAATTTATCTACAGAGTTCAACATTTTTAAAACAAAACTTAGCGAAACAGCTAACATAAAACACAATAATAAAAATTGTATTTTGTAGAATTCTGTTGGTTTAAATAACATTTGGTTTTCTTAAATTAAAAAAGATTTTATTTTTTAATCAATTTGCCTCATTTGATGCTTTTTTGTTTTATTGTCAATTGAATTTTATTGTACTTGATAACGAAGTTAGATATTTTCTTCGAAACATTGAGTTTGCTTGCGTTTTCGAAAAAGGCCCGCTGTCTAATAATTAGTTATTATTTTTTTATTTTAGCAGCGTTTAAGTCCATTTTAGGTATTGTATCTATTTATACCTGCAAACAATGGACGATATAAATTATATAATAAATTATCCAGACAAACCATTATGATCACTTGTCAAGCAAAGACTGCCAAATAATTCTAAATGTTTATGTCATCTTCACTGTCTAAAATATTCCACCGACAAAGATCTTTGAGTTTTCATCGGCAGATGTGGTACTACAGGGTGGCGTACGAAAAATCGGCCCCAAGTATGCTATGCTATTCGCTTTGTTTCTTATATGCTTAGAATGTGCTAATTGCAGTTGATTTATAGTTGCATATGTTTATAATGTGTATATTCTTTATTTTCAGAATGTCCTGACGTTACTTGTTCCTACGCAGCTGTGAATGCGGAGCTCATCACGATGTATTCGCTTCAGCAAGGAATCGCAGTAGTGGAGGCACACGTGTCTACAAGGTCAATTAAGCGCACGCAGGGCAGTATTAGAGACAAGTTTCCTGGCGTTCCCATCCCTGCAAAGAGCAGTATGCAGGAAGTTCTTAATAAGTGGAGTGCTACAGGGTCAGTTTTCAACGCCCCAAAGAATCGAGTTCCGTCTGCTCGTACACCTGCTATAGTCGCCGATATTCAAAGAAGAATGATCAAGCGTCCAACGATGTCGACACGAAAATTGTCACAACAGGTGAACGTTTCTCGCAGATCTTGCCATGTGTTTAACTCGACATAAAGTTGAAGTCCTACAAAATTACATGTTTCTAAGAACCACAGGAGAATGACGCGGTCACTTGTGTGGATTACTGCATATGGTTACTTCACACAATTGCGAGTGGATTGTTGGATCCGCTCATGTTCTTCATGACTGACGAGGCATGATTCCATCTAACAGGACATGTAAACAGCCAGAACACCTGATACTGGTTAACAAGCACTACCCGTATGCTTCATGAGAAACCTCAGAAAATCGGAGTGTGGTGTGCTGTATCTGAAAGTTTGATTGTGGGTTCAATATTTTTTGAAAGTGCCGTGAACACTAATGTGTATACGGCAATCTTCGAAGAATGCTATGCACAATTAACGCCCTATGAATGACAGTACGCTTTCTTTCAGCAGGACGGAGCGACCTGTCACACTTCACGCGAGTCACTTGCACGCATTCATGAGATGTTTATAGAAGACAGAACTGTAAGCAAAGAATTGTAGCTGCCACGATCGCCGGACTTTTATCCGTGAGGCGATATCAAAGGAAAAGTGTAAGAAAACAGTCTACGAATACTACAAAACTCGAAGGACAATATTCGTAATTAAATTTTCAATATTACTGCTGCAGAGTTGCAAAAAGTATATCTTAACATGTTAAGGCGCGCACGGCTGTGCAGTGAAGCACAACGAGATCACCTTTAACACCTTCTGTAACAAACAAGTTAGTTCAGACCGTAGAATTAGCTTTTTTTTTCTTTTATGACTCTTTTATCAATTTATACACTGGCTACTTTTTCTTGCGCTACTCTGTATAAGAGCTGCTACCAATTCAAGATTATTACCTAATGTTTGACTGGTTGCCCTCTTGAATCCATGGTTACGTATTTTTCTCATTTCACTGTAAAAAATGCACGAACCCTGCTTCATTAAGCTTACTAGATCCTTAACTCAAGACTCCAAGTAGGTTTCTTGTATAGCAATGAACATAGTAATAACGTTTGTTATAATCTAACAATACACATTAAGAGCTCAGCGAATAAAATCATTGTTTTTCCTCTCAACAAGATACTACTAATTACAAGTAATTGAATATTAATCTAAACCTAATTATAAAAATAAGCGCTATTAGAAGAAAAATATATAAGTAGTCATTAGTGGAAATGCATTTTTGAAACGACAACTTTGTCTAATAAGATTGATGAATAACAGGAAACGCTCTGCCATTAACTCTACACGAAAGCAGAATTTCAAAAATTAAGGTTGCAGATGAAGCGGGACAAACCCGTCGTGCATCTTACAACTGAACATTGAAATTTTGCTTTCACGTATATAGGTGTTCGCTATGAATCAAAAGACTTTTATAACTTTGGCAAAAGTTAAGCCAGTAGAAAGTGATTGAAGCTAAACTTTACACAGAACCCTTACCAAATTGAAAATGAAAATGAAAAAAATTTAAGATTTAATGTTTGAATACTGTTTAAAAACGTGAAAATTTTATAATCCAGTGCACTGGATTCAAAAGTTGATTATTACCAAACAAAGGTACTGCAAACGTTATGTTTGCGCTGTAAACCCAACGTTTTTGACCGATGACAATGACCTGTTTTCGAAAATCATTGACGAAATATAAATGTGGCGCTGGGATCCACTCACGAAGCAAACTTCAATGTTTTGAATATACAAAGTATTTGCACCCCATAGAATATAAGAGCAAAATCTCCATTAGGAAATCTAATGGTTTCAACATTCTGGGATGCTAAAGGAACCTTGCAAATCACCCCAGACCCATATAAGTGTTGAATGGATCTCGATTTGCACAAAATAAAATTCAATTCACACAAAATAGGGAAACTTAATATTTGCGTATTTTAATAAGGATTTAAAATTTACAAATAGTTTAGGAATTTAATGCACAAGCATAATACGAACTTTAGCTTAGTTAAACATTTTAGGGAACTTAGAAATTAAGACAAGTTAATATTATGATCTTAAGTTTATTATGGAAATAGAGAAATTAAGAACAACGTATTTAGTTCAAAATAACAAACTGATTTGATACCAAACACAACGGAGTCTTGGCCTTTAATTGCTAGTTGTTTGTTTAAATTACTTCGGGTAGCTGCTAGTGAGTGTTCGGAAGAGTTTTAATTTCAGTTTGCGCCTATATAAAGAAACAACTAAAACTTTAAGAGCGGTTTTGCGCGAGAAATAATTCAAAAATAACTTGGAAGATAATTCTGCAGACAATATTGATGAATTTGATTTCACTGAATTGAGAGATTCTACAAGCTTTTGCTTACCATTAAGTGATCAGTGTCTATTCCCTAATCTGACAAACCATTTTCGACAACAAGTTCTTTTTTATTTTGGTGCAAAAAAGGTACCAATTTGAAATAATAACAAATTAGTTGATTAATTTTTTATTATTCTGGATTTCCTCAAAAGGGTTGATAAAATAAAGTTAAAATTAAAATTTGATAATTTTTGAAATATAAAATGTCTCGTAATGTTTTCGATTTGTAAGGAGAATAAAATAGAATTTACGACTCTAATCATCCTCAGTGTGTTAAAATGCTTAATGGAATTTGTAAAAGAGTATAAATTAATTGGTTAACATTATGGATACACATTAATGCGAATTTGCCTGATTAGTATAATTCATTATAATTTGTTCACTGAACAAGTTGTTTGTAACGTAAATACACAATCGTTTGTATAGCTGCATTTTTGGTTCATTTTTATCACTTGGAATTGATTTTCACGATTACCAGAATAGTTTGTTTTCGACTACATTGATATTTTAAAAAACGCTAGCGCAAGTGTGAGAACGTTAAGGATCCTAAGCCTCTCTGCTTCATGGCTAGAGAGATTCCATAAAGTTGACAATCCAATTGAACATACAACATGAAGCTCAAATCCGGTAAACTAAATAAGATGTAAGGTAAGTTTTGGTTAAATAACGAGTTTTTAATAGGATTAATTAGGACGTAAAAATATCATTAGAAGCTTATCAGTTATGCCTAAGGGGAAACTTGAAGCAAGTTGAACTACTAAACTTTTTCCCGTACCAAGTTGTCTTAATACGTAATTCCTTTCCACAAATTGGCAAAATTTTAATATTTCTTCAAAGTTTGATGCGATCCGTACTCAGAAGTCATTTTCCCTATTATAACTATGGTTGTAAAGGTCTTTCTTCTTTTGTTCCAGTTAAATACAATTCAAGCAAAAGAAGCTTCTAAATGCTGTCATCGTAATTTGATTATGTCGGTTCTCTTCTTTGGTTTATTTTCGAAAACGTTGACTTCCCAGGAATTAACTCTGATTTATTTCCAAAGCAAGTAATTCAACACTTCGAACTTATTAAACAAGTTTGGATATTTCCAATTCGCCAATGTTAACATAATTTGTGCGTATTTTAATTTTTTATTTCAGGAATCTCTCAATTCATTAATACATAATTTTCAACAATTTCAAGGAATTTTATTACCATATTTGTATTTTGTTTTGTGGTCAGGATTTCGCGATGCGGGCAATTCACTTAGCTCGCTTGGCTTCAACTACTATAGACATTCGTCAAGCCTGCTAGAACTTTTCCTCATCTGAAGGCATTCCACCACCAGTAGGGATTTTTAACGTGCCAAACGTCACATTCGATTTTACCTCCTTTTCCAAAAAAAGGGAGGTTAAAAACCTTTTGAGGACAAAAAACTTAAAAACTTTTCTGTTCTGAAAAGTTTACCGGCTTCAATCGTGTTTGAACCCGCGTGCCCTGGCTGTAGAGGTCAGCATCCTAACAACTATACATCCGGCTAGATAATTTTATTATTTTTATTTCTGTTAAAAAGACATAATAGTAATTTAAATATAATGCAAACCCTTTGTATTCTATGCTAGCTATTGCTAAGCTTTTTCACGAAAAAGAAAATAATAGAAGATTGCATTTACAAAATTGCTTATATCAGCTATAAATTCTATATTGGCAAAGCCGGAATATCAGTATAAATGAAAATTAAAGGAAAATACGTTATACTAGGCTCAATTTGAAAAATACAAAAGAATGATAGTATCAAACTTTATTTCTAGATTATCAAATGGTTTCAAAAAGAAAATTGAGAGAAACAGCTTACGTAAAATCTAGTTATGAAAATTGCATTTTGAAGAATTATTTGATTTAGGTGGTATTTGATAAAAACGTTTCTATTTTTAAAATATCTATATCGCATTGATCTCCATTCTTTACTTTAATTTTCAATTCATGTGTTAAAACCGATTCCACACTTTTTAGTGTACCTTACAATGAAGGAAGGTATTTTCTTATAAACATTACGTTTGTTTGCGTTAGTTCAGGAGGTTTTCGTTTACTTCTAGAATAATTTTAAGCCTTTGACAATGTATTAGATTCTTAGTTTTCTGAAAATTTGTTTCCCATGTAACTATTACCTATTTCGACAATGTGTAACTTTATGCTACAGCTTAAATTGTAGGTATACATAATGTAGATCTTACATTTTTAGAAAACGCTACGTCTAATAATGTAATTAACAAATAATCAAAATTTTATAAAAATTTTGGGTTCATATTAAATGGCATAAATTGTTAAAGTTTAAATATATAGGGACGTTTTAGTATATTTCCATTTTGTTACAGATTGTGAGTATTGCTTAATTAAACATTTGTCCTTATAAACGTGTAACAGTTTCTACGTAAATAGTTAATCCAACATAAATAACTTAAATAGCATCCTTTACAATTACATAACACGCAAGCACCATTAATTTCAATTGCTTCTAACTTCATTCGCTTTAAGGAAGTAAAATTCAAATATATAACCAGGTCTAATACTGCTTTATTATTATTATTATTATTTATTATTATCCGGATTTTGTTTAACTCTCAAATATCTTTAATAAGAGCCCATTAAAAGAAAATAAGTTTTATAAGAAAGAATTCACTCTTTCTTTTAATGTATTCATTTTAAGAATGTTTTCCTAAACGTAAACATTGAAAATATGCAATAAATTTGCATTTTAAGTTTGTTAATAAAATAGACGTCCGAATATTCAACAAATTCAATTAACAGTAATGTTTATTGGAACAAAGAAACATTTACTACTCTAATAATGGCGCTATTAAAGTTTAGTCTTCAAAGCCTAATAAATTCCGAGGGAAGGTTGACAGGTTCGCACTCTAAGTACTTGGAGGCAGCTTAGGTGAGCACGCCGATTAAATCAATCTATGCGTCATTTAATAGTACAAATATTCAATAAATTACAGTGTGTTAATTTCAAACCGTTCTATCATTAATATTTCAACAACAAATGAAAATATGAAAACTAGCCAAGGTACATGAATTTTGGTTAGATTTATAAGGCATGGTTGTAAGTTCAACTTCTCCGTGTCCATAGTAACGTACTCTATTTTTAAGCATTATATGCTTACTATCATTCAAAAGGTCATTAAAATATCTATTCATCCTTATTTTCCATTTAAAATAACATTCACTTTTATTGCACCACGTTTTTTATACTAAAATAGAAACTAGTAAACAAAGCAATCCCTTACAGTTTAACTCAAGTAGTATACTTTAATTCTAACAAATAATTAAGCAATAATGGTTAATGCATTCCTTCGTTTATCATCTACCGGATTATTTATTTGAAGGTAATGTTGGTGCCATTTGTAAAAAATTATTAATCTCACCAAGATACCTAAGAATAAATTAATTTGTGAATTGACGTTAATGCAAATTAGGTGGTTTTAATATCCCTTTAGATTAGGTTGAAAAATTAAATAGATTGCAGAATTTAAAGTTAGGTTGAAAATTTACCAAATTCTCCCCGAATAGATACCCAAGTTAAGTTTTAATGCTAGGAATTAGCAAATCGATGCGTTTAGGCAAATTAGAGGCTGATCTACGAGAATTTACTAACCGAGAACCAGTTTTAAACTCATTGGTATAAATTTTGACCGACTTTGAAAAAGTTATATAAACATAACATGCCAAAAACTTAGCGCCTTTTTCTGATCCACGTGAACCGATACAGATATCGCCAAGTTACAGTGCAGATATACAGTAAGCCAGTTCAATTAGTTGGAGGTACAGTGTAAAAATTCATCGTTATAAATTGAATTAGAGAAGTAGCAGTCTAAAGTTCGATTGTTACACTCCCGAGCGTGACGGCATGCATATACGTATTAAGCTTCAAAATACATAGTATAGCGATAAGTTCTATCAATAAGTCACAAAACGTCGCAGAGAGAAATACGAAGCGCAACAACAGTGGCAACACTGTAGGCGTGACTTCCCGTATTCGCTTGCAGCCTCCAGCAAGTTTCATGGCGCTGCAGTCAATTGTTCGTTCACAGCGTCGCGAAGAAGTTTGGTATGTACGAAAAACGTGTGACTATTATTGGCTTGTATGAGTGCGGAAAGATAGAAAAAGAGATTCAGGAAACGCTCGCATGGCTATCAGGGAATGAACGATTCGTGTTTCGAACTTTACAGCGGTATAGAGAAACAGATAGTATTGAAGATCGGCCGCGAGAGGTCTGTACGTGTGCCTAGTATTATGAATGCTATTCGTGCACGGATTTATCGAAATCCACTTCGCAAGCAAAAGCATCTGGCGGGCGAGATAAACGTGTACAAGCGTAGAATGAGTCGAATTTTACGCGATGATTTAAAGTTGGGAGCTTACCGACGTTGCGTAATTTATTTGCTCACGCCTAAATTGAAAAAAATGCGTTTTCAGTGGTTCAAAACATTGATTATGCGTTCTGCAAACAATGAACATCGCCGCATTTTGTTTACCGACGAAAAAATCTTTTCCATAGAAGAAAGAATCAATTGATAGAATGACAGAGTATACACGAGGAGTTGTTACGATACTAAGGACACAGCTCCACGTGTGCAGTGGAGTCACCAGTCACCATCGGTAATGGTCTGTTGGGGTGTCGCCTATGACGGTACCTCTGATGTTCATTTCTGTGACTGCGGTGTTAAAACTAACTCTCGTGTTTATGAACAAATGTTGGAGATGGTAGTTAAGCCTCTCAATGTAAGCTGTTTTGAGGGTAGAGAATGGTGTTTCCAACAGGATTCTGCACCGGCGCACAAGGCCAAAAAAATTCAAAACTGGTTGTCCGCAAACGTTCATATCATCCGCTGACTGGCTTTCAGGAAACCCTGATCTAAACCCCTTGGATTATTCTTTGTGGGATAAACTAGCAGAGGGTGCCTGTCGTCGTAGTCATACAAATTTGGAGTTGGCAGCATAGTGGCAACTGCGCGGGAAATGGCGCTCACAACGATTCGTGCAGCGATAGAGGATAGGCCCAAGAGACTGAAGCTTTGTGTGAAGAAGCATGGTGACCACTTCGAGTGAAAAGTATATTTATCGAAATGTTTGACTATTTTTAAGCATTTGTATAAATTTCAGCGTTTAATCTGTTGTAGTTTTGTCATAACAAATGTTTTACCTACTGATAGAACTTATAGCTATACTATGCAATTAAATCACGACAATACGTCTGAAATAATAAAAGTATGGAAATCCATCACTTTATAGACAAGAAAACTACAAAAATACAGAAATGCTAGTTCTCTATTTTAATTTCTTTGTATCTGTGAGTGACAAATCGGGCGCGATAAATTAAAAGACAATCATGTTTAATTTTTAACATAAATTGTATTTCTTTTGTATACATTGTTCCTTGAAAGCCAGGTAGAAACAGAAATAAATTTCTTTAATATTTAGAGTAAAATAATTATAAACAAACATTTTTATTGTTAAAATTTGTTATCCGGGCGATTAAATTGATTGCATCTAAACGTAATTTAATAAATTTTGATTTCTATAATTTATTGCGTTACTGTTTTATTATTTGTTATGTGTATATTTTAATTAATTGTTTTGTATTGATATTGGTATTTGTTCGATACAAAACAAGTTTGCATAATCGATGACCTTTATATATAAACGAATAAAATCACTTGATCAACGGCCTAATTGATGCCAAATCAAATAAACAGTCTGGACAAAGAAAATAAATTTTATCGTAATTTTCTAATGAAATTGGTTGTCTGAGAAAAGTTCTGATGATGATTCTTGGTGATGAGGAGCTTTTTGTATAAATACGACCTTGAAATTATTTGTGTGTGACTGTGACTGCGGAGATATGATTGATAAAGGTAATCTTACGTATACCCTTGAACCAAGATATATTTTTTTAATTATGAAATAAATTAAGGGTAAAGATTATTTGGTAAAAACGTTGAGATAAATTTGCGCGTCCCTTTCTCAAGTTATATCGGCGAAAATAGATGTTTCTTATGGTACAAAATACATCCCAAAATAGTAATTTTTAATCTTACTCCTGCGAATGCAGAAATTGATCCTTCATCGAACATTTGGTGTTCCAAAGTGGACCTTATCGGGGATGAAAATTAAGAGAATTCAATGAATCACTTGTATTTAGTAACATATAAATCACTAAAATTACACTATTTGGCTCGATGCAGTTAAATAAAAATATACACTTAAATTTAATATGTGATTAGGTTTTATGTACACTTTTTTGGCAACAATTAGTAATACAAGATGGAATTAGTGTGTGTTGCTATTTTATTGCCACTATCCGCGACTAACTAGGCAAATAGACTGAGCTCACCAGACCATTCACCATTCCTTCACTGAACTAAAGATCGCTGGATTTCTTTACTTGTGACTAAAGTATAAGGATGGATGAGTTTCAGCAGTAAAATAAATTACACTGGTCTGAAATTCAATAAGATGAAAATAAGTTCTTCTAATAAAAACACTCTTACCTGTCAATTTACTTGTTTGCGTTGTTTTTTTTGTGTACACACCAACCCCACATTCTTTCCGATTAATATAGAGGAAAGGTCAACATTACTATTTTAATTATAAAATTCTATACTTTGCTATGCATTTGATAGATGATTTAAAAGCGTTTTCAACAAAGACCTTCTACATCTATTTATTATTAACAATTTTCGAAAGACCTACAGAAATGAGAGTTCAAAACTTAATTGGCATCTAAGATGAATAAGTCATCTTAATTACCGTTTGGATTAAATGTTTAAGTTGCTGTCGATTCACTTCATACTATTTATTAAATAAAACCAGTACGTTGTTAGATTCACGTAATTTAATTCATAAATTAACGCGAATCTAACGTAGAAAAATTAAATCAACTGTATGGATTTATTTTTCTAAAGATTGTTAAATTATAAGAAATTAGCTAAGGGTAGATGTAAGCATATTCTAGAAAGTTTTA
>JAHWXV010489600.1:0-10336 GCA_024586415.1 Phrixothrix hirtus | reverse complement strand
GAGTTGTGGAGGGACGAGTTGTGGAGGGACGAGTTGTGGCGGGGACAAGTTGTGAGGGACGAGTTGTGAGATACGAGTTGTGGGATACGAGTTGTGGGGGGCGATCTTTCCGTATCCCCGCGAATATATATAGCTAAACCAAATTATTCTTAGAATTAAAATGAACACAAATATTCAAAATAAAGTTCACAAAGCTCAAACAAAACATTTCGTTTAAATTTTGATATTAAACAGTTCGAGTTAATTTATTAATCATTTATCAAACACCACCTTTTGTTACTATTCCAGGGTTTTTGCACCGTCACTTGTAAGTCCCACTTTTCTTTACTGCAGTGATCGAAGTTGGTTCAATTATTGTTACTATCATACCAATCAATTTAATTATTAAACTATACACGCAAGCCATGCAAGCTACTTCATTGGGAAATGTTTAGAGAATCCTGATGTACCATTATTGTTTCTGAATCTTTATTTTATATATACATACATAGTAAATTATTTTTAATTGCTTTATTTCAAATTTAGTTCTAGATTTGATTTAGTTTTTTAGAGAAAGTGCATAATTAAATTAAAGTCAAAATAGGATGGAGTATACAAAGTCAGTGAAAATACGTTTTTCAATCGAATTTTCACGTAATGAATGGTTTTCCGAGATAATTTAATATATCTTAGTCTAAGTTGATCAAAACTAATTATACTTCAGTGATCTGAACTAACTATGGTACGTATAATCTTGACGTAATTCTTAAATTTCTGATTGTCGCCCATTTGAGGAACCCACTCTTCTCTTGGACAAAGATAACTAACAGTCCTTAGGAACCGCTTATATTCTAATTATGGGTATCGTAAAAGTTATTTCACATTTGGCGCTTCTCTTAATAGGCGGAAATAGTGCTTGTACCTGGACCGTGCCTAGATTTTTAAAATTGGCGTAATTTAATACCCTAATGCGTGTTGATGGATATTTAAGGTGACTAAATCTTTTTAGTACTGGTCGACAAAATGCCCTTTTTACTTCTCCTAGTATAAAGTTTAAAAACGTAATTTCTATGTAACAATAATTCATATTTCATATTTATGAAAGTTCTCTACTATACGAAAATTTTTAATTTAATGCATTACAGATGGTATCACTAGAACATAAAAAATATTTTTAAGAAGTCCAAACGGCATATAGGGCGATCCACGTAATGTTGCAAGAAAAATCACATTTTCAGTCGGGTATGACTAATTTGAAAGCAAATGTTAACTCTTCTATGTTTATGTTTGAAATAATTGAATTAAAACCAATAGAACTTTTGCTGTAGTTTGGTGAACGCAAGATTAATCATGGAGGTCGATTTTTGCACATAAATATAAATAAATCCAAAGCGGGGCATTGACAATTGATCCCCCGGCCATTTATCTCCATCAATTGCTCTCCCGGTCATTCGATATCTCTGAAGGCTGATTCTTTACAAATTAAACCCCCCGCTAATTGATACAGTGTGTGTAAACCAGTACATTTGTCTTATTTCTTTGTTTGTATTATCTGGTTTTGTACTATCATGGTGTTAAGTTTGGCTATCATAACTACATGGGAATTACTAGCTTTTGCAAATGCGAAGCATAGTTTCAGCAGTTCACCGGGCTGTTATTTAGCGCGGGGATTGGTGTGTAAGGGATGAGTTTTCAGAGGTATCGATTGACTGGGACAAATTGTTGGGTAGCATAACCTATATACGTTGAATATGTATGGAATAGGTACCATAACCTACATTTAGTTGTTGGCTAATTGTTCTGGTACTGCTTTCTGGATGTTCGTCAATAATTTGAAGAACTTCCTCTTCAAGTTGTGGAGTTCGTACAATTCTAAGCCGTCCAATAACATTTTTTGATTTAGCAAAACTTCCAGTTTCTTGTAAACAAAAATGCAGTCTAGTAAATGTTTCAGAACATGGTAAACAGTTATTTGAATAACTCTGGGCATACATGCGTCTAGTCTCTACGGCTAATCCGTAGAAAAATTGCATATTAGCCATTTCAGCATTAGTAAACGAAGGCATCGTCAAAACATTATATCTGAACACAAAAAATGCAGATAAATGGGTTTGGTACATAATTAACAACCAGTTGTCGGAATTCCATAGGCCACTAAAAATAAACATGTACATTATTATTGATGAAAACTTTCACAGTTAAAAATTCATTTATTATTTTTGAGTTAAATTAAAATTATTTGAATGGTTGAAAATTTCTATAGCTTCACGTTGTAATCTAATATGGTAACTCGAGGTTCTTGACAAGACTTCCATTTCATCAAAAAGTATATCATATAAAAGATTTATAATAGCAAGTACTTCCTTATTAATTTTAATAACCAGTGGCTTTACAAAAGAATCCATATATGTAAATTTTACTTCAAGTCAGAACTCATTTATTAAATAAATAATTCAACACCCTGTAATTCAATATCAACGGAACCTATCACGCATGTTTATAGGATCTTTTCATCATAAAATTGCATGACAAATCACGTACACAACTATTTCAGAATACTTTGGAAACATCCTGTATATAACATATTGTAGCAATAATTGTTTTCAGATGAGTTACACTCATTGTTATTGGATCGAAGCTTAACTATTATGTGATACTAGTTATTAATTACACATGTACCGAACGGAATGTAAATTTCTAATAATGGATATCTTTCAATATTTAGTATATAGTTTAACAAAGAACACTGCAATATGTTTGATTTTGTATTTTTTAATCTAATTAGGTAGTTATTTCTTTGCGTCGCATATATTAGCAGTAATGTCCTAACGAATAAATACGTTTCAAATTCATATCTTATTTTATTTAAGTTTTCATATTGATTTTCTATTTTCTACAAATACCTAAGGTCTTTGTTTAAAGAGCAAAATTAAAGTAATACTTCGCCTGTAGTACTGGATATGATATATTAAACAGTAAATTTGAAACGTTAGATTGTTAGGACATTAAACAATATTTGATCTATATTGTACTACCAAGATCACAACATACGCAAACGTGTAATTTTGTAAATAATTTTCTATAATAAAATGTCAATTTTGGATTGAAAAAGCTGAAGTGTGGAATTTAAAGTAGATTGACAGTAGAACTAGGTTGCATGCTTTAAATTTATAAAGGATGTGGTCGTGACAAGCTGTTATTTTCTGACTCCACACCAAACACCTCGAAAGTTATAGATCCGGAGAAAATTTGGTGAGAAAAACACCGAGAAGTTAGTCTTACGCTTTTTAAAAAGTAGTTGATTCACAATTTAACAATATTTTATAAAAAGAACGAAGAAGTCGATAGCATATTTGAATAGCTCTCAGTGTTTCGTAATTCAAGATATCCAGGAAATATTTTAAAAGGTTTCCTGTAGAAATTTCACTATTCGGGAATTAATTTTACATTTTTAACGTGAAATATTCTTTTATCCTTTAGAAAAATATACGTTTCAATTATTTTCAATCATTTTACTTGAAGGTTTCTGTCTGTGATGTAAACGATATTTTGATATCTTAAAAATCAGGAAGCCGATGTGAATGACATGCATGTAAATTATTTTCCAATATTATGTCATAGGCATGCATGCAAACTTCAAAATGTGGAATGTAATATATTCTAGGAAATTTAAATTTTTAGTATTTCAATAGGGAACAATAAAATAATAGATAAAGCAATTTGAATGGTTCCATCACAAAAAAAGGGAAATACAAAATATATTATATTTTCATTCTCTTATAGTAAATCACTCTTTATAATATAATTTCTTATACTTTATGCTCAATTTAAAAATAGTTATTTGTTGGCAATATTCGGTTTTAAGTTGTTTTGCCGAGCGGTTTTATGAACAAGTTGCAAAGACTACACATTCAATACATAACTTACATACGTTTAGTATGTTTAGTATCGTTAAATCAGCTTCTCGCGTGAAACATACAGTATATTGAAACATGGAAGGGTAGTATTATTAAAATTGATTTTCTCTAAACAAATTAAACATAAGGATAATTAGGTTTCATAAATGTTGGGGAAACAGCCGCCTTTACGTAACGCACCAAGTAGCTCATACTGTGTGGATGAAAGAAGATTTTAAATACGTCAGATATGAGTAAACGCTTTTTTAAAACGGTTAGGTCAATTTTTGAGAGACATTAGGTAAAAATATGTTTAAGTAAACAGGTTAACTCAAGAATTCACAATATATCACATCTATTATTAAAGTAGACTACGCCATATATTCGTACACCGTTGAATTTTTCACCAGATTGCAAGTAAAATATGTAACAATATCGGATGATTTCCTGATGTTTGATTCCCCAATGATTTATCGCAGGCAATTGATACCCATGCAAACTGATCCCTTACACACTAATCCCGGTATTTACAATAGCTACCAACGCCTTTGTAATTATAATAACTTAACCTAGCCTAGCCTGGCCTAATGTCAGAATAGTTCAAAATCAGATAATACACACAATGAAATAAGACTAATGTGCTGGTTTACATATACTATATTGATTAGCGCAGGGGTCATTGTGAAAAAAAATCAGCTTTCAGAGGTATCAAATGATCGTGTATTTTTTAGATGATTGATCGTTCGTCAGATTTGACTGATCGTAACTGATAATACAACTAGAACTAAGTTTCCCTTTAAAGTACATAGTAAGCTGCAAAGGTCTCCCTCCAAATCATGTTGAAAAGTGATTTGAAAGGTCTTACACCGGGAATTTCCCACCGTAAATTCTCTAGAGCTGCAGCTTAAATTTTGTTCCTGAAGCTCCAGTAGTACGTTAGTTAGTATTACGGGAAGGCCTTTTGCTGAATTAAACTATAATATATTTGAAAATTGAGTATCGAGTGGTGATAAAGTTTTTAAAGAAAGATGAGAAATGCGCAACAGGAAATAAAGAACGTTTGAATGCTGGGTAACAATTACTCTTTGCATTCCTACTTAACCGTAAAAAAATGCCAAAACCACTTTATTTAGGGTAAACTCCGCCCAAGGAGGCATAAAAGAGCAATTACGGAAGAAAACATTAATACTGCGAAACCAGAGGTACTGAGTGACAAACGACTAATGACAAAAAGATAAACAGCACGATATAATCTTCAAAAATCGCGCACCTGTTTATAATTCGAGCGCCTTGATACAAACGAAAGTTAGTGCAAGATGGATACCAAAATACATTGATGGTTTTACAAGAGTGCGACTTCAAAAAATTGAGATACCCACCTAGCAGACCAAATTCGGTCACAATCCACTACTATTTCTTTCTAAATTGCGGGGAAAACTTCAAAGTCGATATGGACATAAAAGCTACAGTTTTAGAACGTTGTGATAGAAATAATTCTGACTATTTTTGTAAGAATTTAAAAATTATATAGAGGCGTAATAAATATTTTGATATGTATATTAAAAAAAGCAGTATATTATGTACCAAGTGTCTAAAGTGCCTCTTTTAATCCCGCTGTCGCTCGCGAATAATCTCTCGGGGGATTAAAAACCACTTCAGTCCTAAGGTATACATTATCTTTTCGACGTCCGATGAATTTAAAATCATAAGGGTCGAAGAAAACAAATTGCATAATTTATCAACGGCAAATACTGTTTAAATTTTATTTGTCAAGTGCTATGAAAACACTTTCAGCAATATGTGTTTTAATTGATTAATTTTTGTCATTGCCATGGATTGCCATGTTCATGTGGGATTTAAAGTACTTTAATTCCCTTGGGACTAAAGTAAAATTATATTCCCTTGAAATTAAAAGTGTCACTTTAGTCATGGAAACAAGTGACTGAAAGTGGTGTTTTAGTCCCGAAAGTCCAAAAATGTTTTAATTGTCTGCCACTAGATCAGGTTTAAGCTGGAAACTTTTGGAATTTGTTACGAATATCTCAAACTGTTAAAGAAGTTATCCTTAACTGTTTATTCCAATTTAAATTTTTATTTAAATGGACCTCTAGAAAACGAATGTCATCATTATGCTTAATTATAGAATTATTTATATTTAAATCAAGACTAATTTGAGATTGCTGGCGCGTTTGAAAAGCAATAGTATGAGTTTTCTTTACGTTAAGATGTAATTGATTTTTATTGCACCATGTTCCTAGCTTCTCCAGAAATTAATCGCATTTTACTTCAAGATTATTAATCGATGTGTCGGTAATAACAGCCGAAGTATCATCTGCGTAAATTATAAACCTAACATTCTGGTCAATATCAACAATATCATTTATATATAGTAAAAATAGGGAGGGATCCAGGACTGAACCCTGTGGGACCCCCATATTTATGTTTGTTTTATTTGAATTATATTGTAAAATGGTGTTACCAAGCTTGAAATTGAATGATACATACTGGGAATGAAAAGACAGAAATGAATTAACACAATTAAGGGGTAAGCCTCTGATTCCAAACTGTGCTAATTTAAAAACGAGGATACTATAATCTACACAGTCAAACGCCTTGCTGAGATCACAGAAGATTCCAACAGGGTACTCACCAGTTTCCACACATTGAATAATATAATTATAAAAATTGTGAATAGCAGTATTTGTGCTTTTGCCACACATGAAACCATGTTGGGAAACAGCGATAATATTATATTTATTTAAAAAGTTCTGCATTTTATTTAAAAATGCATGTTCAAAAATTTTAGAGAACGCTGAGGTTATAGAAATAGGTCTATAATTATCGCTTAGTTCAGTATTATCTTTCTTAAATATTGGAACTACTTTGCTATTTTTTAATTTTGAACGGAAACACCTTGTTTCGAAGGATAAATTAACCAACGTACATATTGGTAATATAATCAAAGGTGCAGCCCTTCTTATACACTGGGGAATTTCGTCAGGTCCTGTAGACCATTTATTCTTTAATTTACATATGACTGATTTAGAAAGATCAACACAAGTATACGGTTCTAGAAACAAAGATGAGCATATAAATTTTGACGGATGACTGTTATTTTGTAGTTCGTTTTGATCAGTAGTATGATTAATATTGGTGGCTAAAGTTAGTGGAATTTCTTTAAAGTATTTGTTAAAATAATTTACTACCTTCTCAGAGGTATGCACAGTATCCTTCCGCCGATTGAAATTTCGACCGCATAACCGCTTCCGCTGTTGTAATCGAAATACAATAAACGAATTCACCCAATAGTTAATTGAAGAAGAGATTACTACAGAGACGTCTTCTCTTAATGTAAATTAGCAATGCCACACCTGCCATCTACAAGGTAAGCGCGTTTTAAAGAAACTTACCCTTTGCTTCGCTTTTAACATAAAGAAAGCTATCTTCATCATAATGAGCTGTTTATTAGATATTAATTTAAAGCCAAAGATTCAGATAAGGAATGAGTTGCAATAAATTGTAGTAATTTAATAACTAGGAATTGTAAAATAAAATAATTGCTTGTTTATATCCGTGATTTATTAAAATTGAGTTTGCATTAGAACTCAAATAATACATCAGTAAATAAATAATTAACCTTATAACTGCGCTTAAATACAATAAAAAAACCTTTCAAGTTAGCTGTGGATTTTAAAATAAACATTTCACTTTCTTTACTAAAACACATTTAGTATAAAGTCGACGTCTAAATATTTTGCTAATTGTATACGAAATGCATTCATTCAATAGCGTCGCACAGTGGTTTAAGTTGTATAACGTAACGGACTTAATCACTTATTTCAAAGAGAAAGCTACTTACATGTTATTATATTGATTTTTGTTCCAACTTTGGATTGTAGATGTCGTTATTAAATAATAAACATAATAATTTTTACTTAGTTATATTATAAATAGACTAACAAATTTAAATAGTAGCGATAACCCCACCTTGAATGCATCTGTGTTTTGTAGTTTATCATGCACCAGCTCTAAATTGTTTATCTCCGATGGTTTGGCCTTGCAAATAAAACACACTGCGTTTGACCTGGTGTCAGTTATTGTTTGAGCAATCTTTCCATCAATCATAGTACATAACAGGTCGTGATTTACTCTGTAGTTTCTACCACTGATGTGGATTTGGGTATCGTTAAGGTTGGCCATTTCAGACTCAATCCTGGAAATTTCATTTTACGTATTATCAACAGTTTCCTTAAAGTATTGAAATTGGATGGGCCTCCAAAACTTCGTACAGGCAGATCTTATACTGTTACAGTATATAACAGTTTTATTTTCCTTTTGATATAATCTAAGAGGAACCAAGGACGTTAAGAACATATTCGAATCTGAAACATAGTCTTCTTTAAAAGTTTGCTTATATTCATTGTCGCTTGATGGATCATCACATCCCCATTTCGTTATTAACGTCATTTCTTCAGCTAGTGATGCTAATTCTTCTTCAGTCTTAGCTTTTAACATCCTTTTGGTAGTATGATCCACCAATTCTTGCAAACCCACACATGCGTAACTTTTTGTCACGCCAACATAGTTAGGGTAACATTCTTTCTTTGCAATCAATACTTTATAGTATGGTGGAAAAACATTAAAACCTAATGCTTTGGTTGCTTTTTCTAATTACTCATTGAAGTTTTGATAGAAAAGTATTTAGAATTAAAGCTAATGCTTTTTCTGCACTAAATGGAGAAGAACTTGGTGGTGTTTTATCTTTAATCTTATCGGATACAGCAGTAATAATTTCTTCGGGAACGTTATCACGCAAGGTTTTAACTTTTCTTCGTTTTGTTCGGTCACAGCATTCTTCAAAAGAATTTTCTGGTATACCACATCGGAGCTTTCTAAAGATTCTAGTATGTATTTGGAAACAATTTCATTGGATATACAAGTAATTGTAAATACCCCAGCAAGTCATTTTGCGTTCTTCAGTAAGAAAGTTTTTTTGTTTCGCGATGCACACTACCGTCTTCAGCTAAAGGTAAGGTAAAGGTAAGAAATGTTTGGTTAGTTCTTGATATATTTCCTTCATCATTTTCTCTGAAACATCAGGATAATGATGGTTTATAACTACGCGACACTTATGAACTGCACGATTACTGGATATAATAATTTCAACCAATTCTCAATATAGTATACTAAAACTTGACTTGATTTCAACTATCGTGTTACTTTCTCAACTAATTTATGACATATGAGCAGGAAATATAAACTGTGCTATTTATAGCGATGTTGTAATCAATTAGGTAAATACCCTCATTACAATTTATTGAATTTATGTTAAATAGTAGATAAGCTCATCTTCAAGGAAAGAAAGCGGATCATAACTTTAATGGGCATTGTAATCAATACCGCAAATTACCGCAGCTGAAACCAATTTGTTTATATACTAAAAGATTAGTTGCATCATTAGCACCTTACTTTAACTTGAGACTCGTTGTGGCACAATAGGTTATGACTCACTAACGCCTAAGTATTGGATAAAATTACATTATATCTTAGAATGTTAATTAAAATGTTATTAGATACCTTACAATCAATCCATGATTGCATTTCAATACCTAAACGGCCGCGCTAGAATATAAAACTGAAAGTTTTTGCCTTCAATTTGCGGATATGTCTTCTATAATACTTTAAATACCTTACGATTGTTTTACTTCAAATACAATCTCTACATAGCTATATTTCATTGTGCAATTTCTGTTACAATATAGGTGTCCAAAATCAAAATTTTGTTAGAATAATGTCCACCTAACTTTCTAAAATTACAATATAATTAACTTACGAACTTACGAATAATTGTATTACGTCCGCTTGTAAACCATTAAGAGATTTAATATTTTAACTGTCTTTGGTGCCTACATTTTTGAACTTTGTGTTAGTGTATTTAATAACAAATCAAACCTTTTAATAAATAACAGTTTGCATCACTATGATACAAAAATTAAAAATAAGTTACATGCTCCTCACGGCAGACTTACTTTAACAGTCAACTCTTTCAATATTTTAGGTATAAAACTCTTTAATATTTTACCACTTGAAATAAAAAGTGTCTCTAACAGAACTAAACTTAAAACTCGGCTAAAAAATTTATTGTTGGAAAAATAACTCTATTCGATTGAGCAGCTTTTGAACAATTAATGTTAAAACCTATATTCTATACGAGGTGTGTTCAAAAAGTATCGAACCTTAAATTTTCCCGCATAAACCACTGAAGCGAGGGAGACGTCCTTTGGTAGAGATGTGGAGGGGACATTCATGAGCACCCGTGAAGATTTTCCCGCCCGCAGATAGCGTCAGTTGCCGGCAATCGAGTAGGGGGAGAAGGAGAGTTCTAATCCACTCCTCCCCTCCCCCGGTGCACCGGAGGAATATTTAATTCGCGCTTTTATTCGCGTAATTAGAGCGCGAAT
>JAHWXV010489558.1:0-20834 GCA_024586415.1 Phrixothrix hirtus | reverse complement strand
AAACAAAATAACTATAGCGCGTGTTCAAACTGTTGTCCATTTTGTGTTACACATGTCTCAAGTCTATATAATAAAGTTCTTGTGCATGCTGCAGTTATCATTCCCGGTGTTACTCTTTGACAAGCTCGAATAATTTTGTTTTGCAAATCTTCTAAATTAACACGCGGAGTAGTGTATACAAGTTTTTTAAGATAACCCCAAAGAAAGAAGTCCATAGGGGTAAGATTCGGTGACCGTGTAGGCCAATGTATGGATCCATATCTTCTGATCTAGCGGTCTGGGTAGACCCTGTTTAGATGTTCCGTTACCTCTTGTTTGTTGTGAGGAGGACCACGATCTTGTTGCCACCACATGGCTTCTCTTTCGTTGATGGGCATGTTTTCCAGCAATTCGAGGAAATCAGTCTGCAGAAAATTTAAGTAGCGTGCACCAGTTAAACTACTCTGATAGAAGTTCGAACCAACGATACGGCCATTTAGTAAATCACACCAAACATTAACTCCTTAAATGTGTTGAAAATGTGTTTCTCTTATCCAATGCGGATTTTGAATCGACTAATAATGGAAATTGTGGCGGTTTACAATTCCATTATTATGAAAACGGCTTTCATCACTCCACAGAATGTTATTTAAAAACAAAGTTTATCATGAACTTTAACTAGAATTTCTGCTGTAAATTGTAACCGTATATGAGGATCTTCAGGCGTAAAACCTTGTACAAGGTGGATATTGAATAGGTGATACTGATGCCTCTTCAATACTCTTTGTATTGCTGTATTACTAATATTCATTGCTGCTGAAATCTAACGGACGGAAGCATGAGTTTTGATCCCCATGTATGCCAAAATATGTATTGAGTTATCTTCACTCCGTACATTTCTTTGACGAACTCTTTGCTGTTTGCCATTAGGAAAAGTACCGCTTCTTAATTTTTGTTCGACTTTGGCGAACGTTGTGTGGGCTGGAGCAGTACGATTCGGAAATCGTTCTCTATATAGAATTTGAGACTCTCTCCCATTTTTGTGGCATTCCGCATAAATTAATAACATGTCAACATATTCGTTACACGTAAATAACGTTGGCATTTTGCGGCTTAATGACATAAATGAGTCTATCAAACAATTTCTATTAACTGTCAAATTTAATAAACAATCCACGACAACTATGTTTTTTTGTACAAGAGACAATTTCCTTTTCTAAAGTGGTTTTTTTAAATTTTTTCAATCAACATTTTTCGGTTTTATATCAATGAATTATAAATAAACAGGCTTTTTATTGAAATGACAATATACAGATCGTTCTATTTGACTTTTCAAATTTGACATTAACAGCACCGAACTGAAATGTTAAAGCATAGATTTTTGTTTACAGATGTACACACCCTTGCAACTAATGCACAACTTCCAAAAATCAAAACTTTTGCTCTTCTTATAACGGAGTTATTAGCTGGAGTGAACATTATGGGACACTCAGTATATTAAAAAAAAAAAGAAAACAAAAATCCAGGTTATGATGCGTATCCATAGTTAGAAAATATTTTGTTCTTATTTGTAAAACAAATTTTGACAATTTTTGACAAGTTCCAGTTTATGTAGCCTAGCTAGACAATAGTTTTATTGTAAAGTTCAGGGTAAAACAAATTATTAACTTTTAATAAAACAAAACAGAATTTTTAAATTATATCCCCGTGCCTACCCTAATCTCCTAAACGAGGTAAGATATACATTTCACAAAGTACCGAATGGAAGGACATCTTAAAAATAGAAAAATCCTACGTTTTATTAGTAAACAGCTACCCTTGTCAAACTAATTACTTCTCCTGATTCTATAATTAAAACTACAATAGCCCGGTTATACATTGAGTTCCTATGTCGACGTCAAACTGCTGAATAAAAAGTATGTAATCGTTAAACTGTGCCTTATTATATATATATATATATATGTATATATATATATATATATATAATTAGGATTAATTTTGCGGGTAGCTTTCAAAATTTATTCAATCGTTTTTGAACAATATATTTACTGGATCCTTGCGATTTTTGTGTATATAAATAAATTCTAAGTTCTAAGCAATTATGATTATACTTTGTATATTAAATCAAATATTCTAAATAAAGTCTGCAATGTTTTGATTTAAACTGAATTATTTTGTTATAATTTGAACTCATGTAAAATTCATAAAAATAAATATTACATGTTAGGAATATTACGAAATAAAGTTGTATTAGTGAATGAAAATGAAGTCATTTTGTCATTAATTGTTCGGCTACCTTTAATCCTATTATTAAGCAAGAAGCTTAGCTTGTCAGGTATTCCCTGTTAAATTGGTTGCATATATAATAACATATCAAGTTTAAAATGATGAAAACCGCTGCGAACATAGAATTCGTTTTGTTAAGATTTTTAATTTTCAGAAGTAGTTGAAGTTCCTGTCGATATCTAACATTGTTTCTTATATTCTGATATTTTATAAATTACTAAGAACGTACGGTTAAATTTTATATCATATATGTGTTTATTAAATGAGATTAAAAATAACATTCCAAATTGAAATTTCAAAAAGTTCTCTTGGTAAACGCTGTAAAAGTACTCTCATAACATCAAAATTGCGATTAGAAAAACTGATACAGTTTCGCGCGTTTTAATGTTATTATGTTATTATTATTTAAATTAAAAGGACAATGTAAAAGTCTTTAAGAATTCGCGGAGTGCGGGAAACATTTACTAATTAAAATAATTAATTATATATATAAGTGTTTGCAAATCTAGTAGTTTATCTAATTAAAATAAGACAAACTACAAATAATGTATTTAGTTATAATAAGTTAAGTTAGTTGTATATATCAAATAAGATGCCACCATTTTAAATATGTATATGTTGAAAATTTCAAGTACAGAGTTATCGTAAAGCGCAAGAATGAAATAACAAATAAGTTACACTAGTGGAACAAAGATGCCTTGTCTTAAATTAATATATAACGAGCGACGCAAGTACGCTTAAGACACACTCTGATTTCAACTGCGAACTGATACACCTCGCATTTGTCCACGAGGCGAGATACTCCGCCTGCAGCCGTAAAAGCGGCATTCTGGGTCCGACGGCGATATAATAAGCATCGAAGCGCGCTGTCCTAGTAGGGCCCGCTTTATGAATCAACCTTTGATTTAAAATGTATAATTGAGCCGGTGAACCTAGTTTACGCTTGGAAGTTGTAAAACCGTCCTACTATCGCTGACGACGCTTAGCTGCTTGGGCAGCAGGCAGCGTGACCTTTAGTTAAACATTGCTTGGACGATAGCTGAGCTGAAGGATCCTGAAAATCATAACCGTACAGCGTGCGGGGCCCGTCTTGTTCTAGAGTCGCAATTGCCTGTAGAACTCGACGAAGTAACCCCATAGACCCACAGGTGAAGCTCAAAAACGTTTCTTCTTGTTGCTAATGCAATAGGAACTTGCGTTAGAGATATACAGACCGCAAAAGCTTTCTGTGACAGGAACACAGCAAATCCTTCAGGTCGACGATTAAATTGTTTTGTATATCTATGTTAACAGCATTGATACGAGACCCCCTATTAGACAACTTCCAAATGCATTCTAGCAATCGTTTAAGGCCTGTAAAAATTAATTACTAATGGCTGAGAGCCCTCTTATGAGAAGCGCTAATTAATTAATTTCTGTGATACTAATGTAATAGTATCATCCGTCCGTCACTAAAAATTAACACTATACGAAACAAACCGATTGCTATGAACAATAATTAAATACATTCATTGTTTGAGCTTTACGAAGTAAATTTAATATTTAATTGCCGTTGTCGTAGCCACGAAAAAATAGCTAATAATCATTTAATTCAGTTCATTTTATACATATTTATATTATCATTAAAGAACGCATATCTGATTATTTTGAATCCTTCATTATTATTTTGTAGATAACTATTCTGAACTTTTCGTAATCCTATTGTAAATACTTTTTATTTGTAATTAATCATTCATTTGTTTTAATCGTAATATATAACTTATGAAAGTTTATCGACTTATTATTTATTACCCTATTTAGTTATGTCCTGTAAAGGAACAATCCGGCCTCCCGATTGTTGCCTACTTAAGCAAAATATAAATAATTTTCCCCCGCGATATAAGTAGAGAAAAACGTAACGTCACAACGCTTTCCCAACATATCAAAGTAGCATATTAGCTATCGACCTATCCTTCAACAGAAGCTATGTAGACAGTTATTTGACAGATGAGTTCTGATTACTATGGTGCATACTCTTAGGATGTTAAAACGGAAAGCAATTTGAATATCTTCTTTGATTTGTTATTTTTCTCTAATACAAGTCTGTAGCAAAAATATTTCAATTTTTTAAAAATTTTGTTCAATAATGCCCTAAAGAATGTCATCTTCAATGACATGCAATACGACCCAAACTGCCTTTTAAAAATTGCACGGAAACTACTGTTTCTAAAATTTAGAAAATAACATGGTATGGATTGGCAGATGAAATTTGCCCCTTAATTTATCAAGTTTTGAATTGTACGCGTTTGGTGCAATAGTTTCGTAAATGTAAAAAAAATAAAAGAGTTATTAAATATTTTTATTATGACTTTTAGCCCACCTTATAAATGCGTTTATACTCTACATCTTACAAAGTTTGTAAATTTGGGACACATTATTTTGAAACATTTTTTTCCAAAATAATTTAAGAATGGAATGTTTAATTAATTTTTTTAAGCAATTAGTTTTCAGCACGTTAAGTATTTCATTTTTGGTGTCGTTAGATCATTAATTTTGAATATTACCTTGTATTGTATAAGATAATTATTAATATATTTTTAACTTCAGATTTTCTACTTTTTGAAGACAGCCTATTTAAAATACTGAATAATAATTTGTCGTTAATAGTCACAAACTAATCTGTTAAACTGTTGCTTGTTTTAAATTTAATCTTTAAAAACGCATTAAAATTCTCTCTAAGATTTGCCGCCATGATTAACACAGTTTAAAATAATCGCCAACACGTTGTAATCACTTTTGCTTAGAGAAGTACTTAATTTTTTTTAATTAAGTAAAATTATGCGCATTAATGAAAATTAAATAAAATTGCATGAGACTGGTTACGTAATCTGAGTTATCAAAGTACTCAGGTTACAAATACAAATATAAATAGAAATAAAATCATTTGTTTGAAGTACTCACCTGCTGTTTGGTAACAAGGAAATTGCAATAAAGAAAGGAAATTTATTAAATTGCAAGCTATTTAATTATTGATGCAAATAGTCATTTTAATTTCGAATTCTTGACATTGGCAGTGAGGAACTGTAAATGTAGTTCTAGTGGAGGGGTTTTACGGTCGTAGAGTCCGGTACTGGTACTTTTCTTCTCGTTGGTCAGCCGGTAGCAAATCTAAGGCGTCTCACACCACTTACTTGGGGCTGGCATAGCTCTCGCACCTCGCGAGCGTCTTCAAGAAGTTGCAGTTACTTTCAGACTTCGGTTTCGGTCTTCTAAGGCTGGCCTGCCGCGACAGTGTCCTAGTTTGATCTAGTATTTCTTTAACACAAATATGGATGCGTTTGCTGAAAACGATTTCCAACAATATTTAAAAATTTAAACCCTAATGTGGTGTTCGTCGTTAGCTATTTTTTGACTCTAAATTTCTTTAATTAGAAGTGAAATTAATATATAACAGTTAAGTGTCTTCGCTTCCGTTCTTCTGATCTAGATTGAAGATATAAAGCTTTAGATGAATGTATTAAGCCTCCTTGTTCCCACTCACGTCCTTGCAAGGTAAGCCACTTGTCTTCCTTCCTTTTGCCCTATTTTTATTTGTTTTATTGTTTTTAAGGCTGAGACCGAAAGTTTTTATATCCTATTAAACTTAACGTGACGTTATTTTTTAATGTTAATATTACATGCGTTTTTGTGGGTAAAACATTTATAATTTATTTTATCCACAATAGAGAAAATTCGTAACGGTGTTTAATTTGAATTAAATAAGTAATGAATTAAGAATGTGACAATTTAGCCAATTTAAGATTTTTGAAATTTTTTTATCTCCATAGGTGAATGAATATAAATAATTAGTTTTAACATCATTTTTGTTGATATATTAAATATTTTAGATTTATAAGTAAAAACGAAATGATAAATGTAAGCTAAAAGAGGCACATTCCTTGATTCATCATTGAAATCTCTGTATTAAATTCTCGTTGTGCTGTATTGAATTGATCATAAGTTTGTGTAAATTAAGTCTGCAAAAAATAAGTTGAAATACATCATTTATTTATGCTAACCGGTGCAATGTTTGCTATAAACAACTTATGACATCACAATAGACATGTAAGATGGCAACTCTTTAATTATGTATTAAAGTATTTCTAATTAAGCTTTATCTTTCATATTAGAGTTGCATTTCGTTTAATCAAGGTATTGAAGAGAGCAACACACGTACATTAAATGGATGTTTAACTTAAATATACCTAATCAGGTTTATTTCTTGCTTAAAGCTCAATAGAGTAACGTGATTGATGTTTAGTTTTTATATCTTGCACTACATATGTCAACGATTATGTACTTAGCTGTACTTAGCTACCAGTAAAGTTAGATTTGTTGCAAAGAGTAATTTTAAATTTTAAACGCAACTTTTTATTGGTAATCAGTGGCGCAAATAAAGGGCGTGAACCCCTGACGAGATTCAGGCGATCGGAGTACAGGATCCTTGCTCTAGGTGATATTTGATTTAAAACGGTCGCAGGGAGCACTCTTCCGGGAGGATTCACAGAGATCTAGGGAGGTCACTGATCGTAATAGGTAGAAACACACCAAAAGGTAAACAAATTGTTCGAAACGTTTTTTGCCTGTCGGTGGCCTTATTCGCAGTCGATGAGTATATGCGCCTTTCCAAAAAAATCCTTTTTGTGCTATAAATTAATAAACATTGCAACAATTTACTATTGCGAGAAATCAAGCCGTAAAGGTGTTACCCTTCAAATGAGTTCTCGTTTTCGATTATTTGGTAAAATTTGCTATATATTTTGGAATGTTGTCTTAAATTACTAGACACTCTTAACTATACCAGAAATTTTGTAAAATAGACGTCCTAGTGACAAAAGGACAATACTTTAAAGAGGAGTTTCTTCTTCAACCTATTTACGTAATCACTAGGAATTAGAACGAATTATTTTCACGGCCATGGTAGAGTAACAGGGTCTGTGTTTTCCTCTATAATTAATTTTTTAAATACATTAAACATAAGCAGACGAATGTTGCCTAAATTCGGGAATTAATTTTTGTTTTCTTTAAATTTTGGCACTTTAGCTACTTGCAGTCTTTTATTTAAGTTTCGCAAAATCGTTTGCAAATAACCCTTGGTCATTAATTTTTCGTAATTATATAAGGCTGTTATAAAAAAGCGTTACTCAAACTGGAAAAAATCTTGAAACAAATAATCGAGAGCCATCCAGATCATGGCTTTGGCTCTAGTTAGATCTATTATCAACATTACTGTTATTATTTTTAATTTAACAGCTGACGCTGTTGCATTATGACTAATTCGCGTTAATTGTATTTACTCCTTCGATTAATTTTTGATAAATAAAAAGCCAAAGATATTCAATTCACTTTATTTAAATACTATGTGTATTTATTAAACATGTAGTTTTGCAAATATAAGAATGGTAAATCGTAACAAATGAACATTTACATGACTAGTTGCCACAAAACTGTGGGTAAGCGAATAAGGACTTGCATTTTTAAACAGCGCGATTTCACCCTTGCTTGGGTTCATCAGCACGAGATAGGCCCGGCACGCTATTCGGAATGCAAGTTCGCCTTTTAAACACATAGCAATGGCTCAACCATTTTATATCAAGATATAGTTTTACCTTTTAAAGGGAGAAGCTAAAACTAATCCTTATAAAAAAAATATAAATAAAGCTTTTTGTTTATCAAAAATTAATCGAAGAATATTGAATTAACATTTTGAAATAGATACAAATAAGAACAATAGAAAACTAATTGTGCTGTTGTAACAGCAAATGTGAATTATTTGGGTTCATATCGTATATAGTTACCGCTGAGGAGCGAACCGAACCATACATTTAATGAAGACTTGTATTCCAAGATACAATTTTGTAGCAGGAATTGTATTTACGTTTTCGGTTAATTTTCATTAATAAACGACCATCATATAATTGGAGAAAAAGTGAAGCACTAGTATAGAAACGCAAATTATTCAAACGAGATCGTTAAATTATAATTTATCTAGGAATTTTATGGTTCTAAAAGTAAGCTAATCTTAAAAGCGTTTGATAGGAAGTAACCACAACATGAAACTTTAGTTACAACTGCGGAATTTTGGAATTAAATAATTATTTACAGTAGATGAGAAAATAAAGCTTTACCGAAAATGAATTTTGTAAATATAAATATAAATTTCTAAAATGAAATAAAATTATTAGCGTGTTTACAGTTACATTAATTGTAGAATTTTAAGCAATTTTTTATCTCTGTTGTGTACATTTTAATAAGAAGCGGGTTTAGAAAGGCGTGTAACTTTACATTTAAAATATAATGCAGATTATATACGTTTAAATTTTATAATGGAATCTTTTCGCAGCAAGTAAATAAATTACAACAGACTTATGCGGTTATTCTTACAAATTACAGTGAGAAAATTTAGAACACTGTTTTTGGTCAGTATTGTAAATGAAATAATTTTTCAAAGATGTAAATGACTGTAATTGTCTGTGTAATTTATCTTTGTTTATTTATTTAAAATACAACCGAACAAATAATTATATTAAATGAAAGGGAGTCGCGTAGAAAGTTAATTTTGATTTTGTAAAAGCAACAAAGGCAGCTATAGCTTCCTGAAGAGTCATATCTACGATCTAAAATTAAAATAAATATAATTCGGGAAATTTTTTAATTTTACATATTTGTATGTCAGTTGAATGTTGTTTTTATATTTAAGTACTTTCTCTAGTAAAAATCAGTTTTTCTTAAGTGGGTTAGCGGAGATGGATTGTTTTTATGGAATCGTCACACATAAATTAGCAAACTAGCAAATTTTCGGTTTCGATTTATGTACTATATTTTAAAGCACTGTTCTTAGGACTGTTACAGACAGACAGAAAACTCAGAAATTTAGGGAACACAATTTACCTCACAATTGCTACTTGCAATTGTAAGGTAATTTATAGATGCATCCCAATGCTAGAAATTTAGCATACTATTGAGTAAAATAGATTATTAAACTCTGATCACTCAAGAAGTGAGATACATGAGCTATTCGGTTAGATGAAATGGAAATAAAGGAATTTATGTAGCGAGGAAAATATCGGTACTGGTGTGTCTATAGAATTATTATAAGGTTGAATGTAATCTAGAAGAAACGTTTGAAGTAACTAAAAATTAAGTAAGAGTAGGGCGCCATCGATTTTTTGTTCAAAGAGAAGCGGGTTTCTTATAATAAGCTTGTAGGATGGAAAATCAAAGTGTGATGCTTATTGCTGGGGTTTTTTGAATAAAATAATTCCACGAAAAAATATTTTAAAGGTTGTATAAAAGATAACAAATTAAAGTGTACAAAAATTCACTTTTATTAGTTTAATCGAAACAACAATAAAGTTAGCTTGAACTGTTATTAACTTTTGAAATGTACGTTTACATTAGCATATGTATAAAGAAGTGAAACTAAACAAATCAAATTTACATATGAAAATCTAATATACTTAAATTTAGTTGGAATTCTAAAATGCCAACGTATTAAAACAATTGGTTTCACGAAAAATGATCTATAGATTAACAACTGATTTAAATATCTTATAGAGTGATAATTAGTTTTTTTCGGGTATCAAAAGTTAAACATATTCAACACAGACAAGCTAAAATATTTAAACTTTTTTTTTAACTAACTTATTTGATATCTTTCAAAATTCAAAAATAGTTCACTTATAAGAACTTATTTATACTATAACATCTAACAAATAAAATTATCACTAAATTAAATCTGCCGAACTTACAAATTAATTATACAAGTATTTAAAAATATTTAAGCCAAAATAAATATGTTAATTGAATTTTTTGTAAAATTTGAGTGAAGTTATATAAATTATCATCTGAAGTTAAATTTCGTATAAGAAAGAAATGCTGATAACTGACCTTATATCATGTTCATTGTACTTTTTATATACAGTGAAAACAAAATTTGTAATTATACAGATTCAGATTCGTATTTAAATAAAACGCAAAAATCAAATGCCAGAACGTGAAACTTTAACTAAAAATACGTGACTTAAAATTAAATGACTGAAGTACAGTCTCTCCAGATATTTAATTAAAAAAATTTAACATCGTTAGCAACACACGTTTACTATTATTTAAACACTGTAGTTCCAGAGCTAAATGCGTGGAGCGTTTCGATATGGCGATACGTATGTAATAGCTAACACATATTAGGTGGAATAATTATTTAAACAGGCATAAACTAGATGCGCAAAAATATGGTTTTTAAATGCGAAGCACTACATATTTATTTATGGGGATTTTTAATATATGTAAAAACCTTTGGCGGCATATCCTTGCTATGAAACCAAGGTGAAAAGTTGATAGTGACACGTGTCCAAAAGCGTATAATTTTAAAATTACGGGGCATTCAATAAAAAATTAAGAAGTTTTACAAAAATTAATAAACAAAATTGAATAATAAACTAAACTAATACTAATTATTACATTATTTTATTGCTCAAAAACTGCTGCTTTCGCGAAAAATATAAACGATACAAAAGTTTCTTAATTCGAACTTTTTGAGGCTTATGTTTAAACAACTGAATTCTGAGCTAACAAAAGCTCTAATACAAAATCTCTCTTAACCCCATTCACTGATAAGGGAAGACTGAAAATAAAATTATGGTAGAAAATGTTCATCAAATTTAATATTCTCGACTTTCCAAAAAATCAGAAATTAATTTCAACCTTTGATGAGGTGTAACTCTGAGGAGAGAGATTTTACGGTAAACATTTCTATGTAAACCCTCCTTTTATGTTTGTTAAACGATTACCTCCTGAAAGTTTTCATATATATTAAAAATCGTCCTGTATATACAGTTCGGAAATAAAAATGATTATTACGAATTTAATAAAATATATTAGTCCATTAATGAGCGTTAGAAATTCCGTCAAATCTATTAAACCAAAATTGAACATTACTAAATGCATTAGTCAAAAACCAAAATTATCAGACATAGTGATTTACGGTTAAAAATTGCAATTAACACTAATATTTAAATTAAAATTCATTATTTATGTTTTTTGCTACTTTTGGGGAAAGTGAGATAGTCGTACATTTCAAAAGAAAATTCTCAAAGTTCAAATTTCATTGTAGGTTCTTTACGTACAAATAACCATGCATAATAAATGCTAAGAAAGTATATATTAAACATGCCATCTATTAACAGAGGAACACTTAAGTACTTTCTTGTAAATTGCACAATGAAATTTTGAAAAAATATTGAAGAACGCGCAAGTTGTATAAAATTTTATACTACAGATACGTTAAGAAGTTAACTGACACAAGAATGCTTTTCATAGTAAAATCATAATTTAAGCACTTGGATAAAAGCGCTAATTACTGAACACAATAAAAATAGTTTTCAAGATTATAAAATATTTGTTCATTGAAATCAATATCCAAAATTTATAAAATTATTGGTTAGAAACACGGAGCTTTGCAATAAGAATACGCATGAGCGCAATTTTTTGTCAAATGTTTAACAATTTGATTATGGAATTATAACTAAATTTAAGTAAATAACAAATATTTTAGTAACTTAGGTTCTTGCGGCAGTGAAGGCATGAGTTTAGAGTTGTAAAAATTATGCACTACCCAGATATATCTATTTTAATCCCCAGATTTGCGCATTAAATCAAAATGAAATACTACAAGGGCATCGATCGATGCCTTGCACAAAGCAATAGTTAACAGTTGATTAGTAGAAAATGGAAAGTGTAGGGAATTTTAATATAGTCCTGATATTTTTGTCCTAGTGATGTCTTTAAAGAATAGGGATCGAAGAGGCTTCAAAAGCTCTGCTCAAGTACGCATTTCCAAATTATAAATTTTTATCCGAGAACTGACTGAGCTACTCTAATGGCGAAACATAACTTGAAGTGTTTTCAGAAAAGTGTAACGATGCGAGGTTTTAGATTAACCTATCTAAACTGTTTAGAATATTAAGGGCAGTTAGAGCAAATTTATTTGTTTTAGACTTTAGTCTAATTTCATAATTCAAATTTGGGAAGTCTAGGTCAGTTGTGTTTGGTGGATAAGGGTAGGCTGATCTAGAAAAGGGTGCCCGTCAAACTGGGTCTTCAGAAGTCGTAGAATAAACATAATTACGGTTACTTATATTTCGGATAAACAGTACAAATACAGGATTTAAAGTAAAATTTCATATGGGCCGGCCATGCGGTTGTTGAAATATTAAACACACAAAAATATTCTCTTTATTAGTATTAATTCAACTGCCTAGATGTTGGTTTCTAACAGCGGACTGCATAATTTACGAACAAACATGCAGAAAAGTATTCCATAAAATTAAAGAAAGCACAAAATAGGTAAACAAGCAAATATAGTAAAATGAATTGGTTGCTTTTACAAAGATTGGTAGTGGATCTAGTTTTAAGTTTCCGGGTCGAACTATTACCGCATCAATTGAAAATTAGGCCCACTTTAAAATTAATTGGCGAAATATAATTTCTTGTAAATATTTAACAGAGTAACCAATATCGTCTAAAATAAAATTACCGCAGTAAATTTTATTACGAGAATTGTTCAGAAAATAAAGAACGTTTGCGCATCACACGCGGCGCCGATCCCCCATCACCGCATTGAATGTATGCCAGGCAGCTTGGGTCCTTGCATCAGCGTGAGCCGTTGCGGTGATGCCACGCTTGTGTATTTTGTGATCATTCAAAATGGATATGTCAATAGAAAATCTCGCCAAATGTAAATTACGTAGGGTTATTCGCTTTCTGAATGCACAAAATGTTCGGCCTATCGAAATTTATAGGCAAATTAAGCAAGTTTATGATGAAAGCGTAATAAACGAGTCTTCAGCGAGGAAATGGCGCATAATGTTTAATCAAAGAAGAACCAGTGTGCAAAATGAAGAACGGAGTGGAAGGTCATTACTAATTACTGACTAATTAAAAGTAAAAGTTGAAGAAAAACTTCAGGAAGACCGGCGTTTCACTTTGAGCGTGTTACATTTAAGCGGAAAACAGTTTGATAACGACAAAGACCTCAAACAAGCAGTAACATCGTGGCTCCGATCTTTCATGGCTGAAGAATACAACATTGGTATCGAAAAACTGGTTACACGATACAACAAGTGCCTTGACAGCTACGGCGATTACATCGAAAAATAAGGTGCTCTGATGTTGAAAATAAAGTTTTGTGATGGTATCTTTTGTTTTTTCTTAGTTATAGCAAAACGTTCTTTACTTTATAGACGAGCCTCGTACAAATGGGCTTCCCTAATATGAAGCTAATATACCTAAAAAAAATTATTTTTTTACAAGGCACTTCAAAACTAAGGGGATCGGTGAAAGCGAGCGATTGGCCAAAGCGCACTAGCTTTTCCTGATCTCTTGTACACCGCCTCGCCATATTCTCTTCGTTGCGTGACAGTGTGTTAGGTTAAGCGCGACAATGAGCGGCTCCGCAAGCTATAAATTGCGATATACCACCGTTATTTGTATGAAACATATGGGCAGACTGCAGTGAGTGAAGGAAGAGTGAGGCAATAGTCATGCGTGTCGCGAAGGCCGTATGAATGTATACGACGAGGCGAGGAGAGACAGGCCTAGCGCCCAGACTGACGATTTTGTGAAGTGCGTTGATGCGAAAGTGCGAGAAAATTGGAGCGTTGTCAGTATGAATCTGTCTATGACATTGCGACTGAGAATTTTTGCTATCTAAAACTTTGTGTACGCTGGGTGCCAAACATGTTGACAAATACGTACAAGAATCATAGGATAATAGCGACATGTGCTTTCTTAGACCGTCTTAGTGAGGATAGAAACGGATTTCTCGCCCATATCGTCCTGGGAAGAAAAACATGGTTTGTGTGCGTGAATCCAGATACAAAACAACATGCAGTGACGTCATTACGGTTGACTTAAACCGAAAAGAATTAGGTAAACACGTTTGCAAAGGAAAATCGTCGTGACTGTGTTTTGGTACCAAAAATGTGTGATGTCGATTGAGTTCAACAATCATAGCATAGGTCTATTGTGACACACTTTCGGAACATCGTCGACAGAGAATGGTGAGCTCAAGAATAGTGCTCTTTCATAATAATGCATGGCCGTATATATACCTTGACGCACAATAGAAGTATTTTGAAAGTTGGAATGGAATCATCCCGCGTATAGTGCGGATCTCGCACCAAGTGACTATAATCTGTTCCTAGATATGAAGAAATGGCTTGCGTCTCAACACTATAGAGAAATCTAACGAGTTACGAACATCAGTTTGAAATTGGCCACAACCCCAGGCGGCGGACTTTTTAGCGGAGAGTTTGGAAAAGCTTGTTTCACGATATCAAATGTATTTGGACCGCAGTGATGTTTATGTATGATGTATAACTTTAGAAGCTCTATTAAATCGATATTTTTTCTTTGATTTTTCTTTCACAGACCATCGGCGTTTATTTTTGAAACACGCCTCGTATAACTTCTACTAAATTTTAAGGCTCATATTTAAAAATCTAATTACGGTAGGACGTCCTTGATCACATGAAAACGGTAACAATCTTCATTGTAAACTTGATTGTTTTTACATAAGAGAATAATCGTATCTTAAAAAAGACTTCACGTGTTTGGACTCAACTGATAATGACGCGTGTATGATTATAAACAGTTTCAAACCATCGCTCCATGATTAACCTATTTATAATATAAGAAAATGTGATTAGACTGTAATAACCATTTATGAAATGCACATAGACCACATAGATCATTAGTAGAATCTGTGTCAATGTGTAACGCGGCCTTCAGATATAGATACTAAGATGTTTTCCATACTTGCCAGGTTGACAATAGTGTTAGTTCATTTTTAACAGTGCATAATAAGAAACAGGATTTATGAAAAACCGGAAGCATCCGGTTTGCTGAAATTCAGCGTAAACTTGTGAAGGTCTGATGTCCGTCGATTATTTAATGCTAGAAGAACGAGTGTGCATGATCAAAGGAAATCTGATGACTGATGGCTTCATAAGCAACGTTCTAAATACAAATATTTGGGAGGCGTAATATATCAAAACGTGAAAAAGTTCTAAGGGAATCAACAGAAAGGCACCAAATTTTTATAGCTATGGTATTATTGAACTGACATCGTTTTACCAAATGCTTAAACGTCTATAGGGACTAAGCAGGAAAAATAAATGTTCAAATTATTAGTATCAATAAAAAATATTTTTGTAAACAAAGTTCTCTTATGTGTATAACAAAATGTTTCTTGCTTAATAAACGATCCTCGTATTATAATTGCCTACTCATTTTAACTAATCTTTATTCAAAAAAGGATTTAAAGTAATGCTTCCCACACCTGAACTTTTACAAAGAAATATTGTCTATTGCAAAAAAATCACAGCTAATGATTCAATTTAGTCTAAAATAAAGATATCTTACAAGATGAAGAATAATTTATTCCATACAGAATCAGGACTAAAAAATTAAAAATTTGTCACAACTAAAATATATCATTACTAGATAAAAGACTTTAATAATGCACGAAACTTAGAATTTAAATATTTCGTCATTAATTGTCATTTAATTCTTAGCAAAAGCGTTACTTCCTAAAGCACTTTTGAAAGAGTCATTTTTAATTTGATACCTGTGACGTTATACTTTATGGGTCATAATGCTGCGCAATGAGAATAGCAATTAATTCAGCTTTTTTCAATTTTGTGTGTTTAATAAGTTTAATTCCTATTTTACCGTACACATTGATGTATATACTCGTAATTTAATTAAACGTTTTATACAGTTTAAGAAATTATATATCTCAAGACGTGACCTTTAAAATTATTTTTCAAACTAGAGGTTTAAATATTTATATGGTGAAAAAATGGACGATTGCTATGATTATAAATATGATCTCTAAAAATTCTTGATTAATCTTCAAATTCTGGGCGCAGGAAAATTTTAAAACAGGATGTATATTTGTTTAATGTTACGTATCCGAATTCCTTGAAAGTAATCAAATGACGACTTATTTAATTTTAGTAAAAGATGTTTCTAAAAGAGTGTGCGTCTTTGCAATTTATATTGGAAATTTAGAAAGTTGTACATTGTTTATTGGCATTTAATTTCTTTAATACGTACCCGTAAAATTTTTTTTCTTAGTTTGTTTATTTCTTCTTACATTACATATTTTTTTGGTTGAAGTTTCGGGATGCAGTTTAACCGCATTGTCTTAGAAAAAATTGAGATAATATTACGTTATATAAACAAGCACGTAAATATGTAATGAAAAAAACTAAAAAAAATAAATTTGGATACACAATTTATTATTATTATTAGGGGAAATCAAACAGAAATGTAAAAAAATGAAGGCGTTCTTAAAATATAAATCAGTTAAAACGGCAAAAGCTTACCAGGAATATAAGAAAGTAAGAACTGAAACCTTCCAACTGGTTAGAAAAACGAAAGCAGACTACTGGGAAAGGTTTACGAAAGGACTAGAGATGGATTTTGACGGACAACAAAAACGAATATGGAGATTCATAAGACAACAAAGAAGTGAAATGAAGGAACTGGAAAATGGAAATTCATTACACAAAAAAAGAAACGTAGATCCTCGTCTTACAGATATGTTTAGAAAAAAAAAACGAACAGGCATCACCGGAAACTCCAAATATAATAACTGATGAAAACACGGAAATAACAGAAATGGACGTAAAACAAGGAATTAAGACACCGGAGAATCGAAAATCCCCAAATGAATTTTTAAAATATGGAGGTAATTCCTTGATACAGCAACTACAAATTCATGTATAAAAAATAATAAGTACTAGCAGAATACCCGAAGAATGAAGGAGAGCGATCATGATAATGATTTTCAGAAAAGGAGATAAGAAAGACCCTAACAATTATCGAGGAAAAGAATTACTAAATACAACATTTGAATTAGCAATAAGACTAATAGCAACAAAAATAAATGAAAGAATTACCCTTCAAGAAGAACAACAAGGGTTTAGGACATGAAGTTCATGCATGGGTGCAATATTTATAATAAGAAAAATTAAAGAAAAGTTCCTAAAGTACAATAAACCATCATACGTGTGCTTAATAGACTTAAAAAAGGCTTTTGATAGGGCGAGAATTAAAGATGTTATACACTTATTATATGACCGAGAAACAGGGCTGGATTAACCCACTTTGGAACCCTAGACATTTTCGTGTTACCGGGCCCCCTCTGGATAGAAAAGAAGAAGTAATGTTTACAGTAGTTAATATTATTCTTATCGCTATAAAAAGAATTGTAAATTATCGGAAGAATTAGTTTCAATAAGAAGAAACATAAGAGCGCATATTCTTTAGATTATAGAATAACCATACAAAAAGCAATATATTTTAGTTTATTTGTTTATTATATACAGTTGTCCAACAGAAAAGTAAACTATCGTATTTAAAAATATTTTCAAAATAGACAGTTTCACTGGACCCCTCTAAAAACCGGGCCCTAGACATTGGTTTCGTTTGTCTATGAGAAAATTCGGCGCAGGCGGGAAATGCAATTGGACTTAATAAAAACAATAGAAAATATCTACAGAAATAATGCAGTGATGGTAAAATTGGAGGGAGAATTAACGCAACCTTTAGCACACGGAACAGGTATTAGACAAGGAAACTCTCTGAGTTCGCTAATTTTCAATCTGATTATGGACAAAATCATAAAGAAAGTCAAAAAGAAAAATGGCTATGGTATGGGGAACAAGGAAATACAGATAATTTGCTGCGCCGATGACGCTATAATAATTGCGGGAAATGAAGATGATTTACAGAAATTAATTAAAAAGTTTGAAGACACGGCAATTCAATATAGCATGACGATTTCAACTGATATCAGCGGAACCAAGAAGATGCAAACTTGTTGTTAACAACAAAATAATAGAACAAGTGTTGGAAGTGGACTATTTGGGAATTGGATTATCTAGCCATGGAAGAGTGGAAGAGGAAGTGCGGTAACCAGTGAACAAGGCAAACAGAGTAGCGGGGTGTCTAAGTGACACTCTATGAAGAAACAAACATTTAGCAACGGACGCAAAAACTAGTATATACAAACCTACAAGAAGACCGAAAATTACATACACTGCGGAAACAAGAGCAGAGACGAGCAAAACACAAAGACTATTGCAGACAGCAGAAATGAAAACCTCACGAAAAATAGCGAACAAAACGCTGAGAGATAAAATAAGAATTGAGGAAATTAGAACGATATGCGAAGGAATAAACCAGTGGAGCAAAAAAATAAAAATTGAATGGAATCAACATATGCAAAGAATTACAGAAAATGGATCAGTTAGAATAGTAAGAGACCGATCGCCAAATGGAAGAAGGGTAATATGACGTTTGGGAAAAAGGAAGTCGGACGGTATAACTTAAGGCTAAACCGAAGAAAGACAGACAAAATTGTCTATTAAAATAGTTGGAAGAAGAAGTTGTTTATCGAATCAAAGTCTATGGCGTTCTAGGCTTTAAATTTTCAGTACAATATTTTATTTGAGAAATATCATACTGTTTTAGTATTTCATCATCTTCTAGATTTGTTTCTCTTTTATATAATGAAGCAATTTTGTTTTTAGACGAAAACAGTTTTCCCTCATCGACTGACCACAATTTTTGTTATTCGGTATAATAAGTTTCTGGATGAGCGCATTATTCTCAAGAAAATCATTTTATCTTTAACAGATCTTGGGTCTTCTCAAATTTATCTAGGTTGCTTGGTCAAAATTATCATTAGGGTCATTCAGTCGTGTGTAGCACTTTTGTCCAATTTTTATTTTTGAAGAATACAGAGAAAATAAAATTAAATGTATTCTACTTACGAAGTTTAAATGGTAGTCGTCTTGATTAACTCCAGAGAGCCACCGAAAATAAGGTTACCTAGTCTTTGATCTGCAAATAATTATTACAGAGTCAACCTGATATAGACGAAAAGAGGCATTGTTGCATTATCCTTCAGCGTAGTCCCAAATAACATTGATGCGCTTGTCGTATAGTTTCATAGGTTAGAATAATACTTGTGAGTAAAACGCTTCACATGTACGGTACTTTAGGACGCCGTGAATGATTTTGTAAGCTGACGATTGACCGAGTTCAATGGCAACGGCATCCACAGTCACCTGTCACCGTTACACAATTTGTTTTGACCATGTAAAGACCAACCTTTTCCAGCAGCCGCTTATGAATTTCAGTGTCCAATCGCCTAATAGTAGCGAATAGTTGTTCGTATTTCATCCTAGCCTGCGATTGCAATATAAGCCTGTTTTCATTTTTCAACCCAGCACTATATTGGCACCACGTTTACGATCAAGGTCGTGGGTCATTAAAACAAAACAGAACCAAAATATATTTAGGGAAAACATTGTACCGCAATAATAAAAGCAAATTAACGTACGAAAAAGTAGTTTCCAAGGGTTGTTAACGTTTTTCACAATTAAATTTTGTTAATAAAGAAAATAAATGGGTCCGTTGGAAACTTGATGAACTAATCCTGTGCCTGTAAGAAAGATGCTATTGCTCAAGTAATGTACTAAAGTTGAAATAAAAGATGCCAACAGAGGAAACAAAAAGTTATCATTTAACGAACACTAACCCGTACATATAGTTACAGATTTTATAATTATTATTTCATTATCTAATAAATGTAAAGATTTACTGGTGCGTTAAATATAAGAATACAAAATATAAATATTTTGAGACTAAAGTAAGGGTATTAGCTAAAATATACATTAACTCACAGTAGATAATGATTAAATAAATTTGAGTAAAACCTAAAAATCTAAAAATAATTCTCTGCAAAAGTAAATATTTTTATTTCACACTAGATAGAAGAATCTCCAAGCATTGAAAGAGATTTGCAAAAATGCACCCTAATTTTCGCAAATTCTAATCAATTAATAAACTTTTATATTGTTTTTGAAAAACGCAAGTAAAATTGCTAAGTCTGTGTTGCAAGCTTTTACAATTTAAATACAATCATTCCTAAAATGTGAAATAGATAGCTTATTGTAAAGTGTTAATAAAAAATTAATATTGATACTGGTTTAGCATTGATTGTCATTAGTTAACTTTTAATATTAATTTGATAACAAAGCAAGAAGAAATAAATGGTTCCGCAGAATAAATAATCAAACTGATATGTACAAATGCTATATATTTTTATACCTGCTAGGTCGTGTTGATTCGTATATATTCCTTAATTGCCTCATGCTTTATAAAATGAACAGGTAAATATCAACAGTTTTAATTTAAACTAGCAATATATAAATTGATATTATAAATTACTTAAATACATACAAGGTATAAAAAATATAAGATATTAGTTAATGACACAGGCTACTAAATACCTCGTTTTACAAAGGTAAGTGTCTACCCCGCAAAATATTGACCTTTTCATCCGTTGTAAGGCATCGCGAGTTGTGAACTATATTTCTCTCTCTCTCTCTCTCTCTCTCTCTCTCTGTGTGTGTGTGTGTGTGTGTGTGTTTGTGTTTGTGTGTGTGTGTGTGTGTGTGTGTGTGTGTGTGTGT
>JAHWXV010489483.1:0-10100 GCA_024586415.1 Phrixothrix hirtus | reverse complement strand
CCCCCCCCCCCGTAAATAATATACACTTCTGCCAACGTTTTTTCCACTGCTAGAAACACCTCTTCAGCTCATCTTCGGTGATGCTCTTGAATAACCTCGTCGTTTCCTTTTTAATCGTTTCCACCGCACCCAAATGCCTCCCACGAACCAGAATCTTACATTTAGGGAACAAAGACAATCGTATGGATCTAAGTCGGACGAATATGATGGGTGCTGCATCAATGTTATTGAAATTTTGGCCAAAAACTCATGGACAACTAGTGATGTATGCGCTGGCGCGTTATCATCATGCAAAATCTATGAATTGTTCCTCGCCAAATCCGAGTGCACACGAACAATTTGGGCTTTCAACATCTTTAGTACTTTAACGTAGAACTGTTTAGCCCGGAGGAACAACCTCATGATGCACAATGTCGACCTTTACGAAACTGTTTCACCCACTTAAATAGTGTTGGTTGTTTAAAAGCATTATCTCCATAAAATCTCTTCAAATCTTGAAAGGTTTGGGATCCATTCTTACTAAGTTCTGTGAGAAACGTGATGACGGTGCGCAGTTCCTCGCTATCGGAAATTCTCATGGCGGCGGGGGTCTACGAAGGTGTACAAATAAAGAACAGCAAAACTATCTGATTCACTCTATAGCCGGCGGGGCGTCTACTGGGGCTCAATTAGGCTGTGACGAGAGGTAAGAGCACTCTGTCACGCCCCCACTCTAATTCTGCGAACAACAAGACGCGCACTATACGAATTTTCTAGACAAACCTCGTATATTTTTGTTGAAAGTTCGACTATTGCCGAACAAATTTGACTACCACTTGTTTCATGTACAAAAGTTTGGTACGAGATACTAACTTCTTCATCAATCTCCCTAATAGTAATTAGGTGTTTATCAACTATTTTGTAAATTTGTTCTAGATTTTCATATTCAATTGATATGCTGAGCCATCTAATACCCTTATTATCTCCGATATCTTCACAACTATCTTTGAAACGTTTGTAACGCTCGCAGCAGGCTCGCTAAAGTTTTATTTAACATTTACACTAAAACAAAATTTAATGCAAATTCTTGGTTCCATCGTTTCCAATATCAATATAGATACCAAAATTGGGTCTTATTTATTTGTCACAATTAAATTACACATCCAATATGAGTGCAAATTGACACACATATCATCATCATATGTATCAATATCTAGAAGACAGATGATCTTAGTTGGATACACATAGCGCGCGAAATTAAAAAATTCCACGAAGTATGATGACACCCCGCATTTTTCAAACTTTCAGGCTTATCCCCCATTTTTGTAATACTATTTTAAAAGTATTTATGAATACTTTCAATCTTAATAGAGATTTCTCTATGATAAAAGAGTATTACATAAATAATTGTACCCTTTGAATTGGTAATGCATAATATTCACTCAAAATTCTTCTTCTAGGGAATAAAAATAAATATTTTACACTTTGCCTAAATGTCTTGTGCTATTCATTCAAAAGCCACGGTAATATCAAGCACAACATCCGATTAAACACAAATACGCATTCAGAAAAATCACAGTATCCCATTTTGGTTTATTTTTATTCAAATAAAAAGAGGCTACATATTTCACGCTTAAAGCATTAATTAATGCATTCAATAGCTAGCCACAAAAACTCTATAAACGAAAAATAAATGCGCACGTTAATACGTTAATAGAAATACAACAAGCTTTAACACCAACGATAACGAAAAGCTAAATATCTGGATAGCCAAATCACCGATCCAAGAATTAATTTAAATGAGATTACATCAACACTCAGTAACCTAATCTTAGAAAGGAAAATGTTAGCCAAAATTTCAGAATGAACATTTCAATTCTCCACAGCCACGAAAAAGAAAAAAGTGGTTAAAATGAAAGTGATAGGGGAAAGTACTCCAAGTCCAATGTACGTGGAAGACAATCCAAATCATAACACAAAGGATTTGACAGTTGACAACACACAGGATAGTACACAAGAAATATATTCAAACAACAATGAATTCCCCTTCTTGAAATGCCCAGAACGAAGGTTTCCAAGTCCCACTACCCAAAATGACTAACCGATAGAGAAGAAGACAAGACCACCGCCGGCGATTGTACTAAGGAACAAAAAGCAGTACTTCTTAGTAAGGCAAAACGCAGAAAGGCAGGGACTATTTATACAAAAAGCAATAGATACGACAAATGGAGTAAAAATATTTATCAAATCAGCAGAAAATTTTAGAACATTAATTAGAATGCTAGAGCATCTGGACGAGCCGTATCATACATTTCAACTTCCCGAGGAGAAGGAACTTAAGGTAGTGTTAAGAGGTATCCCAGAAGGAATAGAGATATAGGACATGTCAAAAGACCTGAAAGAAAAAGGACTAGAATTTAAATCGATTTTCAGGCTAGGGAATACGACTCGAAAGTTCCCTCTGGCACTAAAAAACACTAACAAAAATGAAAATGGCAAATAAATTTTCCAAGTAAATGAAGTGTTAAATTTAAAAGTCACCACGGAATCTAAACGACGTTCTGTTAACACAATTCAATGTTTCAGGTGTTAGCTCTATGGACACGTGGCGTATAGGTGTTCGGCAGCTTTTCGCTGCTTCAAGTGTGCAGAAAGCCATCCTTCGTTCGACTACAAAAAACCAAGGCCAACACCAGCAAAATGTTGCAATTGTGGAGGCGAACACCCGCCAAATGCAAGAAGTTGTCCTAGCAACCCGGAACGGATTAAGGAAAGAAAGAGGCTCGAAAAAGAACAGAAGACTAGAAAAGCTGAAGTGAACCCAAGCATATCACACGCTGAAAGAACAAGGGGCCCACGAGAAACAGGTATATGCCGTATAGCACATATAGACCTCGAAGGTAATATTGCCAATATTTTGAATTAACTTTTATCCAAAATGTTACCTAATATAATAAATTCCGTTATTAACAGCTAATACGGCAACATACAACAAAATAGCAACGTGGAACGCAAACGGCGTTAAAAACAAATTTAACGAAGTGAATCTATTCATCCAGAATCTAGAAATCCTAATGCTCATGATCTTCGAAACACACTTCAAGGCAGGTGATATATTCTGGATAAATAGTTATAAAGTATGGCGGAACGACCGCATAGGTAATCCTGGTGGTGGCGTAGCAATAGTCGCTCATAAATCACTATACGCAAGAAAGATTACACCTCTATTCGACTCAGTATCTAAAATCGAAAGCATAGGCGTCCAAATCCGAATTAAAGGACAAATATGTCACATTTAAGCTGTCTATAACCACCCCAAAAACAATATTATTAACTCCGACCTTAACAATTTACTAACAAATATTCCAACGACCATCGAACGGGACTTAAATTCAAAACACCCCGCATGGGGAAGCCGTATAACCAACGGAAACACACTTTTTAAATTCTATAGTACAAACAAAAATTTGAAGATCAAAGGGCCAACGGATGCCACATAAATACCACCCAGGACACGCGGGAGATATTAAAGATATCTTTATATTAAATAAAATAGGATGGAAAATCTCTCTAGAAACCAAACACTGCTTAAATTCTGACCACTTCTCAGTTGTTATGGACATTTCTTTACAAGAAAACCAAAATCAAACATACGCAAAAACCAACTGGTTAAAGTACATATTTAACATGCGGTCATCCAAAAAAAAAACAGAAATAGACAAAACGGTCATAAAAATTACCACAACAATTAAATCAAACCTATAAAACAGCCAACAACAAGTAAAGTGTAGCCAAATTAATAAATATGGCCTTTCTCGGGAAGAAAAGAACAATCAATAGCAAAAACCAGGCAAAGAAACTTTGGGCATACACGAGAAATCCTTTCCACAAACAAAAACTCACAAATTTGTAAAGGAAGTTAACATTATCAGTGCAGAGAAATCAAGAAACTGGGAAAACTTGCTGGAAGAAATGGAACGCAACGAGAATAATCAAATGTAGAAACTGCTGAAATGGTTAAGAAAAAAGCCTAACCCAAATTCACCAATAAAAGTCGATAACAAAATCTTCTTCAGTAACATCGAACAAGCTGAAGCACACAGCCAACACTTAGAAAGCCGATTTTCGAATTCAAAAGAAGGCAACAGCGAATTGTTAAAATTAGTCAAAAGCGTTGCGAAAACAATCTACAAAATCAAAATCAGTTCACATTTTCAAATCAATTTAGAAGAATTAAAAGCCAAACTCAAAACATACCATCCAAAGCGATTAAACTGCTCCCAGAGGCAGCCCTAGTTGAAATCACCAACATTATAAACGCAATGTGTCGAACGGGCTATTTTCCTACAATTTGAAAAGAGGCTCTAGTAATACCTGGTCCTAAAAAGGATAAAGATCCATGCATTGCAGCCAACAGAAGGCGTATTAGCTTACTAAACGGTCTAGCAAAGCTAGCCGAATTACAATCAATGCTGGAAAGCAACGAAAAGTTACCAAGTACACGATTTGGTTTCAGGAAAAGTCTTTCAGCAGTTCAACAGCCAGCAAGTGTGGTAAACACAATGACCAGGGCTAAAGAGGGTAAATGCTTATCGTATGTCAATCTATACGACATAGAAAAGGCAACGATAAGGTCTGGAAAGACGCAGTCGTCTTCAAAATGGTCGTATTAAAGCTACCAATAGACTCAATACTGTTAGTTAGTTCCTTCCTGAAGGACAGAACCTTCAGAGATAAAGTAGGGATTGAAGTGTCAACTGTAAGAGGAGCAAAAAAGGGCCTCCCTCAAGGGTCTCCTCTTTCCCCTACGCTTTCCAATATATTCGTGTTCGATATCCCGAAACACAAAGGCATCAAAATGTATCAACTCGCAGATGATACAGCAATTTTATCCTCTAACCAAAGGATATCGTTTGCGAGAGCTCGCTTAATAAAAGCAGAAAGAAGACTAATAAATTACTGTAAAGATCAGAAAATCAAACTAAACCCGCTAAAAGCCCAAGCAATTAGGTTCACAAAAATAACAGGTAAATCGATACTTCTCGGCCAAAACAAAATTGAAATCTTCGGCACATATTTAGGAATAGTCCTAGATACAAATCTAAGTTTCCATTTCCACACGAAAAAAAGAACTAACATTGTCAAGAAGTCAATTTATAGATTGTATAATGTACTAGGCCCCAAAAGTAAACTGAAATTACAAGTTAAAAACAGAATATTAAATACCATCCTAATACGGGCTCTACCTTATCGCGAAGAACTTTGGATATTAGGTTCGCCCAAAGCCAAAAATACCATAACAACAACACAAAATAAAGTATTTTACTACGCCTTATTTCAAACGCACCATTCTTTATGAAGAACAAAGACGTTAGAAAGGACGAGAAAGCAACGGATCTTATCAGACAAGCACAATATGGAAGAACAAATATGCTCGAACGCTTAAACAACCACCCGCCACCATCAATTAAAGCCCTGGCACAAAATATAAATGGCTCAGCGACGAAAAACACTAAGAGTGGAGAAAACTCACATCCCCTTTCTCACTTTAAAAAAGGAGTTGCTGAAAAACACACCTATAGAAAAACAGCAATAAGTAAAAAAATAGAAATACATGAAAATGTTGGTACATACAATAATAGGTTGCTTGTTTGTTTTTGTGGCTGAGGCTTTGGGGTGTGAAATTTCCTTTGACCTTCTTGGACTAACTAGAACTTCCATATAGCCATTTTGTCAGGCCTACTAGAATTTTGCCGAATTTGGAAGTTTCACAGTTAACAGGGATCCGTAAAGAAGCCATGCTTTTTTTAAATTTTTTTCCGCTGAAAAATTTACCGACCTCGATCGAGTTTGAACCCGAATCCCTTGAGGGCAGAGGCAACCATGCTAACGACTACAACAGTCAGGGCTGGCACCATAATAGGGAGTAAACGCATTTAAATACTATGAGGGTATTTCAAAATGTTTATAGAGATACTAGGGAAGACGTCTTTAAAAATTTCTTTTAATTTTGACAAATTCTTAAGTAACACATCCCGAAAGAATGCATGTGTTTCTATTAAGTCCTGTATATAACGCAAACTTTTGTTAAGGCAAATGAATTGAACTTCATACGTTTACCACAGCTATATAAACAATTTCAAAGATAGTTGACCAATTCAAAAAGATAAATATTTGTAGAAAATAACATTTCGCAATTGCATGTTAGTTGAATTGCCTTCCAGCAATTATCGAAGTTCGTTATTCCCCATATTTTGATATTAACATAAAAAGTGTATTCGTTAGCGTACGTATTTCTTACGTTGGCGTTGTTGACTAATGAATATGTCTTGCTTTAGTTTTTTTTTGAAGATTTTATTAACGCTTCAAGGTTCTTCGGCACAAACTTAGAAATATTGGCTTTACAATGTAGATCAATTTAAGAAAAAATATTGTTTTAAAGAGACAGTTAATTTAAAATAGAATTAGAACATTACTGGGTTTGGCTTTACAAACGATTTTCTTTATACATATGTATGTATGTGATGTAACTAGGTTGGTTATTTGCATAATTCGATTGTTAAAGAAAGCCTTACAGCATTAAAACCATAAAATGATGTGTTTTTAATACTCGGAGTAAAATATGTAGGTACATTTACTAAATTGTGTGTCAAACATTTTTATTTCTTTCTGATATAATGAATTTGTCTATAAAAGTTTAAAGTATAGCAATGAGAGCGTGAAAGAAACCAAGAGGACCTAAGGAAGAAATATTTTCGATTTCCAGTTTAATAAAAGTAACTACAATATTTTCTGGTGATCCCTATTTAATTATCCTTAATTTTCTTATGTACCTAGCATAAATTTAAATCAGTGGAAGTTAAATATTGAAGCAATATCTTAAATATAGCATACTGTGATGCTCCATAGCAACTATCTTTTTACCTCCTTTTTATCTCTAATTTAGCTGCGGAGCAGCTATATTAGGGGGCATTACAGCATTCCCTTCATAATGTGTGAAGGGAATGAGTTTCAGTGATTTAGTCTTTTATTTGGTGAGCCATTAGTTTGATTGGTAGCGACGGGTGATCTCTTAGTCTCTCCAACATATTAATTCGACGTTTACCTGCTTGTTGAAGCAGGTCTGTAGCTTTGAGATCCTTTCGTAAGTCTTTATTGCGCATATAAAAGGGAGCGTTGGATATTATGCCCAGCAATTTGTTTTGCATTGTAGAGATAGTTAATTTTGCTTTGGGGAAACCCAATGTCCATAATTCTTCTTCGTAAATTAATGGAGTTCATTATTTTACGTTTCACTTCTAATTTGATTTTACTTTTTGGACCTAAAACGTTATATAACCGAAATACTGATTTTTTTCACCATTGCCGCCCTTCTTTTTACGTCATGATAAAAGTTTAATTTTGTATCAAGAAGAGTTCCTAAATATGTACCCTTAGTATCAATTTTGTGGTTTCCTAGTCTATTTAACTTACCCCTTCTTGTAGTGAAACGCACCACTTGTGTTTTTTGGGAATTAAGTTTTATTTTCCATAGCTTACAGTATTTATCAAGTTCCTTCATTGCTTTCAGAAGTTCTGATCTTGCGTATGACATTCTGTAGTTCATAGACAAGATCTCAGTGTCGTCCAAAAACTGCGGAGTCCTTACGCCTTCCAAATTTTCAAATTTTGAAATGTCATAGTTAAATAAATTAAATAGTGTGGGTGATAGGGGCGATCCTTGCGGGAGGCCTTCTTTGGCGATTCTTGGTGCAGAAATTGCCGATCCAACCTTGACCCTAAATCTTCTATCTTGAAGAAAGGAACTAGTGAAACGAATCAAGTAACTAGGAATTTTGAGTAGGGCCATTTTAAAAATTAAAGCATTCTTCCAAACTTTATCGTAAACTTTTTCTATATCAAAAAAACTAACGTAAGCCAGGCGATTTTGAAGAGTAGCTCTCGATATCTTGTTAGTTAGATTTGTTGCTTGTTGAACTGCTGAGAGTTTTTTCCTGAAACCGAATTGTGTACTTGGCAAAATGTCGTTATTTTTAAGTAAAGTTTGAAGTCAAGCATTAGCAAATGCTCTGTCAATTTTGATAGACCATTCAACATGCTATTCTCCGGGATGCTTCGAACTTTATCTTTATTCAGAATGGTTATAACTAGAGCCTCCTTCCACGCTCTTGGGAAGTATTCCGTCCGAAAAATTGCGTTGATGATATTAATGATTTCTACTATTGCTGTTCTGAAAGTAATTTTAATTCCCTTGTAGGTATATCGTCTAAAACTGGGGCCTTGTTACTTTTGAAAGTTTTAATTTTGTTTATCACCTCTTCCGAATTAATTTGGTATGGTGATAGAATTTTGATTTTATTAATCAATTTTAAAACGCTATCTATAAACGTAGTTAACTTCTTACTACTCTTGAGGTTGTTAGAGAATTGAGTCTCTAGATGCTGGTTAAGGACCTCAGCTTTTTTATCGTTAGAGAAGAAAATTTGATTATTAAACTTAATTAGAGAATTTGGATTTAACCCTTTCCTTAACCTTCTCAGCAGTTTCCACATATTGTTGTTCTCGTTTAATTCTATGTCCTCTAACATAGAATCCCGGTTAAGAATTTTACGCTATTGAATAATTTTGTTAACTTCTTTTTGAAGTTTTTGAAGTTGCAATTTGTGACTTAGATTTCTAGATTTTGACCATTGTTTCTTGACCCTCTTTTTTTGCTGAATTATGGTCTTCTCTTCAAGAGAAAGACCACATTTGTTTATGTAGCTTGATTTAGCATTGAATTGACTAAGGATCAAATTATTTTTAATAGTGGACGTGAGTTTTTCTACTGCTTTATCTATTTCTATCGCATTCAATATGGAGTCTGAGGGACCGAATGCTTCCATTTTGTATTTATATTTCAGCCAGTTTGTTTTGAGTTATTTTTGCTGGCGAGTCAATTTCCATTAACACTGGAAAATGGTCTGATTGAAAGAAATGTTTCGTTGTTGTAGTTGTTTTCCAATTGATATCATTTAATAAAAATATATCCATAACATCGCCACGTGAATTTGGGGCTATGGAAGTAGCATCCATTGGGCCTTCAATTCTAACGTTTTTATTTTCATTCGTAAAGTTAAATAGTGTATTTCCGATTGTGTTGGCTAATCTATTTCCCCATGAGGGGTGCTTAGCATTCAGATCTCTTCCTATTATTGCTGGCGAATTTAATTTAAATGAATGAAGGTCGTTCAATAGAATTTTATTTTTAGGACGATTGTAAACCAAAAATATGTTGCATATTCTGTCATTAATTTGTGTTTTGATTCCTACACTTTCAATTTTAGAAGAGTTGTGGTCGAAAAGTGATGGGATCGCTGTAGCGCTTATTGATTTCTGAGTGAGTACCGCTACACCTCCTCCTGGAATATTAATACGGTCTTGTCGCCAAATATTGTAATTTTTAATCCGAAATCGATCTACAGATTTAAATGAGTTTCGGTAAGCATTAAAATTGTGATGTATTATTGAGGAAATATTTCAAGTTCGTTAATCTTAAGTTTTACGCCATTAGCGTTCCATATTGCGACATTTACCCTATTAGGCTTGATAGTCATTTAAGATATTTTTCAATGTATTAGGTAATATTCCAGAAAGAAGTTTTTAATTTGTAACATTGTTTTTTTGATTACGAATAATTTTTTGTTACTTTGGCTATTATTAATAATAAAGGATCGTATTATTTTAATTTATCTAAGGTTTTTTTCAATTTTGTTGATTGTGGCATTAGTTTATTTACAATTACAAAACATTTAGTATCCAAATTGAATATATTAAATAAAACACTTCTATCTTATTTCCCTTATATACGCCTATGGTTCTAGCATCGACGATTTCACCTGGTAGTATTGGTCCGCGTATGCGCGCGACGGTAGATTTTAATGTAAGTGTTTTGAGTTCCGTCGTTGAATTCGGACGTTTCAAAAATGTGTGTAACTTTTGAACGATAGTTTTATTATCCATTTTAAATATGAATGCTTTGGGAATCAAAATCTTCAATATTACATACTAATTGGGCCTGCTGTAGCTCTTGAATATACGGGTGAGTTCGATAATATTAATTATTTCATGTAATTAATTGA
>JAHWXV010489477.1:0-10329 GCA_024586415.1 Phrixothrix hirtus | reverse complement strand
TTGGGCCCCATATTCTGGCGGCCATTATGACGTCACATCCGCTAAGGCCCCCCCACGTGGCCAGGGATTCGCCCCTCCGCCAACTTGGCGGCCATCTTGGAAGCCATTTCCGGTGTGGTAGCCCCCTTATATATCTACTCAGATATCTTCTACTAGTTAAATTGTCGTCATAAATGAAATAAAAGCACCTATCACACATTAGCATTGCAAATACGTTAAAGCTAAAATTTCTCTCCGTTATTTCGTAAGGATTATCTCTGGCTCCTTCACTAGACAATTTTTATTGATCGGACCAAATTATTTTTTCTAAGAAATCTGGATCCTCTTGCATTTTGATAACCATCATTTCACAGTATTCAATTTGATTACCGGGATCGTGAATATTTAATGCTTGGACGGGATGCAGTTTAAAATCATGCCATTTATGATTTTGCAATATTCTTTGAATAGAATTACGCGATTAGCCAAGATAGCGTTCTGCAGATCGAATCGATGTTTACAGGTTCACCCCAAAATAACCCAAAACACTAACTTCTCTTACTTCGATTCGTGTGACTGGTTTAGGCAATACGCTTGGCTTGTTAACTTGTACGTAATTTTCAAAGTTAACAACAGTTCTTCCGATTTTTTCCACCATAGGTGATCTTTCATTAAATCTCCTACAAGTGCGCAAAATTATTTTCCGGCACTCTCCGTGTGTAAAAAATAAATTTAAAATATTCGAATTAGAATATTCCATCTTAGAAAATAACCAAAAATCAAAGCAAAAGTAGTAAAAATTTACTTTACACTAATACGTTCAAAAAGTTTGATTTCAAATAATACAGTGGCAGAACTAGGTACAAGTTACCAAAATAAAATGTCAGAACTATTAAGTATTATTCAAAAACATTTATAACAATGATAATAATAACTAACTAGCATTTGAAATATCTACTGATACAATAACGGTTTAACTTTAATTTTGTTTATTGTAATCAAAGCCAACTTCCGTAATAAATAGGTATGTGAAATTTCTTGACAACAAGAGAAACGGCCAATAACTAAAAAACTATCGCATTTAGGTATAGGAATATGTTATATGTATTTAAAGAGAATTTGATTCTCTATAGAACACGATAATAAAAACATGCAAGTCCGATTTAAAAAAATTAACTTTTTGGCAACTTTCGGATAGTTGTAAAGGAGCATCATTATCTTTCTCCTGCAACGAATTTTTAAAAAGTTAGTTATACAATAGTATATCTTGTTATCATTTCGTTTTTCGTTAAACGTTTCATAATTGTATCTCTTTCCAGTTTAGAGTAATTCGGTATTATTGGAGCCTCTATTTTGGTCTTTGAGAAACGATAATAATTTTTCTATTGAAAACTATAAAAGTGATGTAAATACTTTTTAGTTAAAAGTTACATTAAATTTGATATGAATCTATAATGTGAAATAAAAATATAGACATTACATTTAAAATAATAAAGTTAGGGGCAATTTTCGGTATTACTGAAAGGGACGCCATCTTAAAAATATTTTTAATATAAATAACAGGTAACACAAGATAATTTACCAAAATTTGAGTTTAATCTCTTTATTCGTTTTCTAGATACTTTTAACCTACCATGACGGTGGGACACCCTGTATATGTGTGTATTTATGTTTTGTTTTGGGATTGCTAATTTCTTTGGAAGCACGGTTGTCCTGTACGTTATCCTAATGACAATAACTCATTGTGATTTTCCCGTTTTTAAATGCAATATTTACTGCAGTTAAATTATTTAACGTTGGCTAACTACGAAGTAGAATTGCAAAGGAAGGTTTTGATTTAATATTCCTACAAGCATGAATTTGCGAATTAATTTATTTTATAGAATGAATATTCATGTTATCGTGATGTCGATGCTTGATACTGTTAGATAAGATGAATTGTATCAATTTTCCTTATGGAAACTGGGCAATTTGAACATGCAGCAATCAATGCTTTGGAAGGATATTTCTATTACCCGCGCCTTCGATGTTACTCTAAGACTTCATTCATCTTTGAAATTTGTTAAACCTTCAAGGTTAACACAATGTCTATTTTTTTTAAACCTAATGGGCAATTCCATTCTTTATGTGATACATTTTATTATTTTAATTAACTGATTTCATCTATTCTTTTTTTCATCCTTTTCCCTTTAGACATTATTAGAGTTTCTGAGCAACAAGGGAAAAACCTATACCCTACTCCACTGTTTCGTCAGAGAAGTCAGAAGCTTGTTTAAGTCTAAGCATTATAACCATATAGATAATGTTTTAGAACTGATGTAGCACACAGAAAAATGGTAAACGAAATTCAGTAAAAAGATTACATTGTTCAAATGAATGGTTTTCAATTTCTATCATTAAATGAATCCTAAAAGAATATTTAATACTCGTATTATAAAGTATATGCAACATGCTGCCTCAAGCAATTATTAAAAAATTAGGTGGTTTAAAATCTTAATAAAAAATTATGTTTTATACAAATTATCTTCCCGGAAGGGAGAAGCGCGCTCTTTCAAAATCATAAAGATTGTACAAACCCGAATATTCTTAATATTAACAGTGACGTTTTTGATGATTCAAGTTGGGCTGCACTAATTTTTACAACTGAAACATGTGTAGTAAATAAGTATTATAAAACTCGAGATTATTAAATAATAATAGACCAAATTTGATTAATTAGCAGAAAGCTCTCAGGTCCTGTAATAGACAGTCTAGAAACAAGACGACGTCTTTTTATACCGCTACATTGATCGTAATAATAACCAATAAACGTTTTATTTGGAATACATCAATTTAGGAACTTGCGTAATTAATTCGTTTCAGTAAACTAAATATATCTCAAGAATAATATCATTTCAAAAAAGTTGAAATTCCATCATTGCTGCCAATAAGTTGTTTATGAACTATATCTAAAATAAATCCCTTACTAAAGAGCAGTCAATTGAATAGGAAACAATTTATTGCTTTATTTATCAGATTCGATAGATCTAAAAAAATTACACCATTACTATTAATAGACAAACCAATAAAATAATACTTATTCAAAAATTGATTGTCCAAAGTTTTCACGCCATTGTATTTGGTAATGATTATTTAACAAAGCGAGATTACTGCATTCAAACTTTGAGTATCAAATATTTAATAAATATTTCAACTATCATAAAAATAGTTACTTATTTCATTAGTACAAGAATGTCTAATTTTGGGACGAGTATGGGGTTGGAGGACGTCCGGCCTGTCGAAACTACTGAAACGAAACGCCTTGCTATGGTACAGAAACAACAAGGAAGACTAGAAAAACTGGTAAGATTTCATCAAATGCTTCAGAACCAACTATTTACCGCCTCGATTCTTATTTAAGATGGAAGAAGAAATTAGGTTAATAACCCAAGGCACCGCTGAATCCATAAAGTACTACATCACCGCATTACAAACAATGATAGGATGCTATGGTCAAAACAAATAGGAAGCAAAGCTGGAATACTTATACGAGAACTTAAGACCGAAATACACAATTCACATTCGCTGAATTGATTTCACCGACCTAAACAGTTTGAAAAGAGTTGGGAAAGATTACGAAAATAACTTGATGCAATCAAAATCATTCAACACAGTCCCATGACTAACGCAAACATACTTATTTGAAATCCCTTATTAATCTAAAAAGAAGGAAAATGCTAACAATAGAAACCACTAAGATTACCACTGGAGCAATTTCATCGCAGCGCACCCAACCGTCTGGATATAAAAGAGAAAAATCCTATTATGAAACCGGGGACACTCGAAATCATAGCTCCTTCATACATATTGCGACAAACATGCAACTGCAGCTGTAAGAAGCAGGAAAACGTGGAAGGCCGACGACATCAATAGTGGTCACCCAAAAACCAGACATAAGGCACCTCGAAAAGAAAAACACATCTGGAAGGACGGAAAAATGATTAGCAAGCATCCGCAACGAATAAAAGCCAACCACAACTATCTCATAAATCAACCCTTTATACAAAACTAACATCACCGTATTTGGTGCTCTTGGCTTCGTAGATTCATCGTAATCCAGCTTGATCATTGGATCCCTCCCTGCAATTTTACCCTCACGAGGTTATATGTGATCTTTTGTGGCGATATTTTGAGTTTAACCTACGAGCACTAATTTTGAATCCTTTTCGGTAATGTACTTATTTTCAGTTCGAGTTTTACACGGGATTCAGCTTCAAAGAAAATGGCTGCATCGTCTGCATATACTGTGATTTCTCAAATCTCATAGTGTTCCTCTAGAGTCAGGAGAAGGTCATGAAGGACAATTTCCTAAAAAAAGGCCACAAATGGACGTTTGAGCGCATCCTCTTATGAATCTCCTGGTCACTTGATTCATGATTGCTTGTATTGGTTGCATATCTGTCCTGACAGTAGAAGATGATGCTGCTTGTTAAGTCTCTAGGTATGTGTTTAGTTTTTGGAGCGTCTTAATTAGATCGGGCTGCCACAAATTAACAAAGGCTCCACGTACTCTATACAGTTGGGTGCGTGTAGCTAGGTGTGTTCTGCGGGTTATAACAGCCTTTGGATGGCATCTTCCGCGGGCCTGCCTTTTCTGAAGCATATTGGCTTGTGCTACAGCTGCAATCTGTTGTGTGTTGTATAATGCTTTAGCTGATCAGTTTCTCTTGCACCTTGCCTATTTAGAAAGCAAATTGGCGGTACGATTTCGTGTTTTGTCGCTTTTGTCCCTTTTTAAGTATGATTACAGTCGCTAGATTTCAGGAATTCAGAATCATGCTCTGCGTTAGACTCTCGTTGAAAAGTGCCCGTAGTATTCGTGGTAGATGACCATTAATGGCTTTGATTGCCTCATTTTTGATTTCGTCAGGACTTTGTGCTTTTTTTTTTGATGATACGTCTATGAACCCTGCTAGTTCTTTCGTAGTGATGTAATGAGCCCCTGCTCTATACGTCAAAATTGTAACGTGTTCAGCCTCGTGGGCCAGTTAGGGTTGGAACAGAGCTACCAATGCCGCGAGTTAGCTTCTAGGTCGGAGTGTAGATCCAGAACTGTACTCGATTACTGCGGAAAATATTTACCTAAAACTTACTTTAATTATGTACAATATTTACAAGGATTCTTTCTAGTGTGAATTTTTGATTCACTTTTACTCAAGCTTGTTAACCACTTTTATTTGGTACACACTGTATGTGTACTTGAGCGATGACTCTTGATGTAATTTAACTTAGACAACACTTGTATTTTTAATTTAGCTTTCCTTAATTATTAATTAACAAGATTTGCTGTACGTTATTGATTGTAAAGTAGGTGTACACCCTTAAAATATGCTACTTTATTTATATATGTAATTCTATTACACTTGAAATGTACTTTACTTTCATTTATTCTGTCTGTTCGAATTTATTTTTAATTAGTAATAGTTGAACGTTAATTGCTTTGAACTGAATGTATACTTTGACTTTTATAAACCTTTATTTTGCAACTATTTACATTTTTAGTGGTTATATTATATTAATAATATAATCCTTTATGTGTTGAAATTTTTATGTATTTAATAATAAAACAGTTTAACACAGAAAAATATTTATTTAGACAATAAATTATAATTATACAAGTTCTTTGAATTATTTTAGGTTTAAACCTTTAAATTAGTCGACGGCCGTTTTATTTTTATTCTTTAAATGCATATGGCGTGACAATGCCCTTTATGATCAATATTTTAAACCAATTCGATCGATTTTGATGTTTACAGATCTCAAAATGGCGTTAGTTACTTGCATCGTGCAGTTATATTTGCTGGTGATAATTGCATGTTTAACGCGGGCGAAAATTAATTTAAGTAATTCGCATTTAAGGTGTTATTGTTCATAATTAAACTGGGTTCGTATAGCGGAGAAAGTTACCCGACATGCGTTCTTGGGAAGCATCGTCAGCAGTGGCGAGCTGGTCTAGTTTCACAACGGAGACTAGCGTCTAACTTCTAGGAAGGATCGAAAATTTTTCATACATTTCGGTAAGCGTTTATCATCATTAATAATCCCTTATTAAATGAGAATAGTATTTGTCAAATTTGTTAATTGAATGCGAAACTGTATAAGGCAGGTTAACGAATCCCGACATCAGCACCTTTAAATGCCGCTAGATCTCTTTAATCCTCAAACACTGGATCACTACGATCTATAGTAAAAGTACTGTCCCCTTGTTTTGAATTTCAATTTAATGTAATTTGAATGGAATTTTACAATAATTCACAGGATTAGAAATTTCACGCTTATATTTGGGGTAGTTTTAACCTATGTTCGCCGGCTTAAAAAGGTTTTCACCTGCTATGGTGGTAAAATATCTCTCTTACAAGATGTTGCCTTGCCCAGTTGGCGAATGTCTCTGGAGAACCGGGCTTCGAAAGCGTGTTTATATACTAAACTGATATCACCAAATTCAAGGCGAATTAACTTTCTTTTGGTTTAACTCCTTTAATTAAAATAATTTACAACAAATTAATAAATCATTAAATGCGTAATTTTAACGTGTATAAAGCAGTAAAAATGATATTAAGTGAACTGTTTACATACGCTCAAAAATAATTATACAGGCTTAATTGTGTTAACTAATAGTATTAAAAGTTATGTGACATGTGGCGGATTATAATACAGATTGTTCTTTGAATAAACGGGTTACCATCATTTAATATAAAACAATTAAATTAGTTTAATTAACGTACAATTTTCCATCAAAATGCAAAGCTACGGTGCGTTTATCTAATCAAACTTGAACACGCACATTTTATGTATATAAAGTTCAAACGCCTTGACCCATACAAACAAAATAACGTTGACTCAGGTCAAGAATCTTGAACTATTCTGATTAATATAACACAATAAATTTACGATGTATCAAATCTTAACACTAATTAATATAACGGTAATTAAATGCAAATAAATAAATTAATACGTTAAACGGTAATTATGTGAAATAATAATTAAAAGCAAAAATAAATAAATACGGCAAACAGTTGTTACAAAGCTCGGTAATTACCTAAATGATAATTAACTAAAATATATACAGGGTGTCTTATTTTATTATGTCTAACGAAATGATTTCAAATAAAACAAATAAATACAATTAATGCAGCCATACCGTTTTAAAGCAGTGAGTTTAGCTTTATGACTTATTGACTTAATTATACACACGAGGAAAACTCACGGCGACGGTATAGGTTCATTACAGTGAAAGGTGGTGATATGTTTTCGTTAAGTTTAGTTCAATAAGTCTTTAACGCTAAATGTTTTGGCGAGTTACTGTCTAAATTTATATCGTTGTCCGGGAGTGAGTTATAAAGTAAGTGTGTAACTGTTTCTTTCCACGTAAGTTGTAAATGTTTCATCCCTTTTTTGCAGTATCTTGATCTTAGAAGCCTGGTTTATTTTCTCAACTACCATTTTGTAGGGTAGGTCCCATGGATTCGTCCTTAATTCCGTTTCTGCAAATTCCTGTTAATGTTTGTGGTACAGATTTCGTTGATGTACAGGCTTTTAATGTTCCTGTATCAGTTTAGTGCAGCTATTTTTAGTTCCAGAATAAAGGACGTTTGGTATTTTCTTCGGGATTTCCTTACCTTCCTCGTCAGACCAGAAATATGTTCGTTCCAGAACGTTGTTTTGTATTAAGTTTCGTAGGGATGGCTACTATCAGTGCGTTGGTAATTGTGTACGTCATTGTTTTTGTGTACATGTTGATGTCTTGATTTCGTTGTATTGTACTTGGTTGCCTGTAGGCTAGATTTCTGGTTTTCTTAAATTGAAAATTAACAATTTTGTTTTTGTCTGTGATTGTTGGGATTCGTTATTCCTTTGTAAGTAACAACTAATGATGTCGTGGTCGCTTATGGCGTCATTTTCAACAACTTTGTAGGGTACAGAGCGATTCGTCTATGTTCGTCTTTATATTATTGTCTCCATGGGTTGTTCGGATCGTTCAGGATTTCCAGTTAGAAATCCCAAACGAGCTTCATCAGATTTACTTCTTTTTCGTTTGTTCTGTTTCTGTGACACATATGGGATTTCACTTTAGCATCCCAAATATGACACGTATGTGTGTATGTTTGCGCAATCTTACGGATTTTCTCAAGCTGCCGTCGATTTCATCTGATAATTGGAAGTAGGCACTTACTAGTATCCAGATACCTGGCTCTGACGATAGTTATATGCAGTTGCAGTGGGAATAGCCAAGATATCCCACTTCAGTTATTGTTTTCATTTAATATAATGACAGCCGTCATTGGCAATCCTTGTCTTGCGAGTTTCATGAAGGGTACTGGCACGCCTGGAATATTTACCATCTGTGATGTTACATGGCTCTTGTCGAAGTATGATGTTCACCTCAGAATCCTTTGCCACCTTGCGCAACTCGTGCATAACTGTCGCACTGTGCTGGCAGTTACGTTATAAAAGTTTGACTTTGGGGGGATCTGGACAAAAGGCTATTTTCCATGTGTTGTTACGTAGCCACTGTATAAAGATTGCATGTCAAGTGCTTCGCTTCTACTTTTAAAAACTAGCCGAATAAGATCTTGTAGTTGTATGGGGTCTAGTACATCACAACAACGAAGTTGTATCCTACAAACTGCACCAGGTACTGGAAATTCAATATTTCCTCCGTTTGTGTGTAGAGTCTTTGCACGGTGCCTTAAATCTGTGTTCTTCAAGTCAGATAAGTTTCATGCAGATTTCTACCTTGGCATAGATAAGCTTTGGATCTGTGTCGATAGGTGATATTGTTATGATATCATCGTTTTTTAGGGGTTTATTATTTGTTTTTGTTTATGCTGGCGTTTCAGTTGGTTGTCCGTAGTTTTTAGGTTTTTTGTAATGTTAAGTTTTTTTCTGTTTGATTTTGGTTATTCAGTAGGATGTGTAGGAATACTGTCTGTTTGTGTGCCTTGTTGAGTGATATTAATGTTCAGTTGTCTAAAAGGAGCTTATATGTTGCGCATTATTTGTAGTTTTTCATTATTCATTTTTTATTACGTAGTACATGGGCTATACAGGTCAGGGAGCACTCCTTCCTAAGACAGTTCTGTTTAAAGTGATTGTTTGCTTCGCAATGGCCGCATGCCTCTTTCCCGCACCTGTATAGCTTCTGCACGTGTCCGAAATCTCGACAACTAACATATTGCGAAACAACACGGAAGTCTTTAGTGTTAAATCCTATATACATTTTTACGGCGTTTAATATTTATTTTCGAATTATTGAATTTACTTCTACGACTGGTTAGGGATTTGAGGTACAAAACAGTAAATGATCTGCTCATGTTCCATTATGATAGGTAATGTAGTTTGAGTGTTCGTGAATTGGCAAATTTATGTATGACGTTTAGGTGGTGTAACTTTTTCACAAAAAATAATTTCAAAATTTTTAACAAGGCTATTTATGAGCATGTTTATAAAAGAAAATTTATAAAGTAATGCGGTCATTGTATATTTTTCGTTAATTTTGTTTAGTATGATATCCTGAAAAGAAAGATGTGAAAAGTAAACGTATACCTCCATGTTTTTTAACCATCTAGCAGAATTTATTAATATTTCAAAAAAATATTATTTAAACTGCAATTTTCGTATACGTTGTCTGTTTACTTTGTACGTAATTTTATGACCTTTACTATTTATGAGTTAGAGTTATAATTTTTAATCGTGGGAAGATTTTGTAGATGCGCAAAGTAATTTATAGGGCCGGTTTAGTCATCTTCAAGTAAAACCTCAAGTAGCTAAGTTGAACAAATAGTGGAACAGTCCATTTATTCACCCTCAAGTATTGTTATGTCCTTACTGGACAATTAAATTTATTGGTAGGTTGAAATTACCAGTATGAACTTATTAGACAGATTTTAACCACATTTTTGTTGTTTTAACAGGGAAAGTTGTAAAAACAAACCTTTATTAATTTTATTAAGACATAAAGAAAGTCATAGAAAGCATTTTAATAAAATAATACTATAAAACAACGTGTGCTACAAAATATTATTTTTGTCACACTCATTTTTTGTTTGTAATTCTACGAGTTATGTGTTTATGATGGTAATTCTTTTCATAATCGCTGCATGTAACTGTATCAATAGGTCTACCAACAGTTTTCTTTATTACGCTTTTATTTAAGGCTACGTTTTATTCCCTCATATTTTATTTTCAACACTTTTGTTAATCTACCTACATCCAGTGGCGGCTCGTGAGTTCTGAAAGAGGGTGGGCACAAGTAAAATCTTACCTATTTTTTGTACATAAAATTCATTCTCCTATTTTTCAAGCCGGAAA
>JAHWXV010489423.1:0-10188 GCA_024586415.1 Phrixothrix hirtus | reverse complement strand
CTGTTATATTGGGCATGGATATAATGTCTGAGTTTGGCTTTGCGTTAGACTTAAAGAATCATGTCATACGACTTGATGATAAAGAGATACCCATTAATAAACGAGGGGACCATGCTCTAAGAATAATCCTACTCGAAGAAGTGACGTTATCACCAAGCAGCAAAACAATAGTTATGGGCCAACCGGATGGAGACTTCCGGGTAGGATGTATAGGAATTATAGAGGCCAGCAACGTAGATATTGGTAGTGGTATTCTGGCTGGAAGGCTGTTAATCGAGGCCAAGGAAACTACACCAGTTCGTTTGATGAATGTCAAAACCTACCAGATGACTCTACAGAAGGGCACTGAAATAGGATCATGCACATATCTCATCTATAGTACGTTGTACAAAAGTCAGTGAGAACGTTTTGCCCGTAAAGAATTTATCTAAACTGCATACCACACTCGAATCCTTGGATAACGGGTTATCCCCTGAGCAAAAGGCTAAAGCAAGTCAGTTGATCCAACGATATGCCGATATATTTGCCACGGACGGCTGTTTGAAAGCAAGAACAAATGTTGTGACACAAAATAAATACCAGTGATACCCAACCAATACGTCAACAACCAAGGAGGCTGCCTTTATCCAAACGAGGCGAAGCTGAACAGATCATCAAGGACATGGCCCATGAAGGGATAATAGAGCCATTTAGCAGTCCTTGGGCATTGCCAGTTGTACTGTTTAAAAAGAAAGATGGTAGCACCAGATTCTGTGTAGATTACCGTCATTTAAACAACGTCGCCTAAGAGGGTAGCTATTCTCTACCCAGAATTGACGACACTTTAGACACGCTTTCTGGCTCCAAATCGTTTTCAACTCTGGACATGAAAAGTGGCTATTGGCAAGTCGGTAAGGATGCTGAACATTGGGAAAAGACAGCGTTCTCTGTTGGATCTGGTCTCTGGTAGTTCACTGTGATGCCTTTTGGCTTGTGCAATGCACCAGTGACGTTTGAAAGGCTAATGAAATAGTCCAAAAAAGTGCAAATTGTTTCAAAACATAGTAAAATACTTGGGTCATGTAATCTCTGAAAAAGGCGTGGCAGCTGATCCAGAAAATGGTCACAACCGAAAGATAAACATGAATTAGGAAGCTTCTTGGGGTTATGCACTTACTATCGTGGATTTGCAGACATCGCGAAACCACTTACAAAATTTACTGAAGAAGACCAGCCATATTTATGTAACAATAGCTGCCAACAGTCATTTGAAATGATCATTAATAACAGCACCTATACTTGGTTACCCTAGAATAGAAGGAATGCTAGCCACGTCAGGATCGGCGCAGTGCTATCGCAAATTTAAAACGAACAAGAACGAGTAGTTGGGTATTTAGCAAAGTGTTGTCCAGACCTGAGAGGAACTATTGTGTTACGCACAAAGAATTGTTAGTGATGACAAAGGCTGTTGAACACTTTTACAAATACCTTTATGGACGAAATTTCTTATTGAGAACTGATCACGCAGTGATAAAATGGCTCCTGCAGTTGAAGAATCCAGAAGGCCAATTAGCGAGATGGATTGAACGGCTACAAGAGTATGATTTTGAAGTTGAACATCGTTCCGGAAAAATTCATAGAAATGCTGATGCTTTATCAAGACGGCCTTGCACAGAAGATTGCAAGCATTGTACTCGGTTGTAGTCAAAAGTTGATTCTTTTGTCAACCTTACTACTGTAAATAACGATGATTGGAACCCATATAATGTTAAACAAGATTAGGGAAACGACCCAGGCCTGAAGGTGATATTAAAATGGAAGAATGAAGGTCGAAGACCAGGTTGGGAGGAAGTAGCCTTATTTAATCCCACTGTTAAAGCATATTGGTCCCTATGGGACTCCTTACAAGGCCAGGACAGCCTTTTGAAAAGAGCCGTGGAAAGTGATGATGGAAGTAAAAGACAAACGCAGTTGGTGGTTCCGAAAAACAATATCGGAAATTCTGCAACAGCTGCATGATGGTCCATCAAGAGGACGTATGGGAGTACAGAAAACTCTGGATAGTCTGTGAAAAATTTTATTGGATGAACTGGAAGGATGATGTTAAGGGATGGTGTCGAGAATGTGTAATATGTGCATCTGGGAACGGTCCATTGGGGAGGCGAAAAGCACCGATGCGGCAATATAATGTGGGTAGTCCATTTGAAAGAGTAGCCATTGATATAGCTGGTCCATTTCCAGAAACCGAAGTGGGAAACAAATACATCTTGGTTGCAATGGACTATGTTAGTAAATGGACTGCAGCATACGCTCTACCTAATCAAGAGGCAGTTACAGTGGCCGAGACCTTAGTAAAAGAACTGTTTAGCCGTTTTGGGATTTCCTTAGAATTACCCTCGGAACAAGGAAGAAATTATGAGTTAGCCTTGTTTTAAAGCCTCTGCACCTGTTGAAAATACGCAAAACCGAAACAACTACTCTTCACCTGCAGTCAGATGGAGTGGTAGAACGCATGAATCGAATAATGGGTAAATGTTTATCAAAAGTTGTCTCATACCATCAAAAAGATTGGGACCAATACTTGCATATGTGCCTGATGTTATAATGATCAGCAGTACACGACACAACAGGAGAGACCCCAGCTAGAGTGTTGTTTGGGCGTGAAATAAGACTACCATGTAATTTGGAATTTGGTAGTAAGCCTCGAGAGGAGGAGGTCGCTGGAAATGCGTATGCTGAAAGCCTACAATAGAAACTAAATTCTATTCATGAGTGAGTTCGTAGTAACATCCAGATTGCCAGCGATCGAATGAAAGTCCAGAGTATGATGTAAGTTCCAAAACGGGATGATTTCAACACAATGTTGTACCAACCTCAGCGACGACGAGGTCTATCTCCCAAATTGCAAAGATAAAGTGGTAAAAAGGATCACCAATGTAATCTACCAAATTATGATATTGCCCACAAGAAGGCCCAAAGTGGTTCATATGAATCGGTTAGCCCCATATGCTGGGTGGAACGTAGAACCAGGACAGCAAGAATGTGTGCAAAGGCGAACCATTTTGAGTGGATTACTAGGTGTCAAAAACAGTGAACAGTGACTTTATGACAACGTATTCGGGATACCACATAGCTAGATTTGGGATTACCACTGAGGAGTACAGAAATCTGTTTGATGTACCAGAGGAGTACCCAATGGCTCATTGTGTCGCTAAAGACATCCAAATGTCCCGTGGCATTGCAGTTGGGATTAAGAAGAGGTATGGTGATGTAGAAGAAATATTGCAACAAGAGCCAGATGTTGGAAAGGCATATCACCTACTACGCTGTCAGCAGCACCAAGGTATGCGAAGTATTTACTACCTTGTGATTAAAGCATTATCTCATCAAAAGCTACGTTATGAAGACTTGTGGAAGGCCTTATGGGATTTAAAGAAAGATATTTGTGCCGGCACCAGTAGAATGTTAGCAGTACCAAAGCTCGGCTGTGGCTCTGACCAGCTTAATTGGCCTGTGGTACATAACATTTTGGAGGTAGTGTTTCGTGGCACTGTTGTCGAGATCCTGGTGTGTAGTTGGAATCCAAATGGAATTCCACCAGCAATAAAATCTGTGGACTACCATTTCTTTAATGGGTTCTTAACATGTTGGCTCTAATTAATTAAATAAATAAATAAACTAGTGCAAAAGCCAGTTTCCATCCAACGAAGATTATGTTATGCATTTGGTGGAACTGGAAGGGAATCATTTATTCTAAGCTGTTGTTGTAAAACTAGACCATTAATTTGAAGCGGCTGGAATTAGCCACCGAAAGGAAATTGTGCTATATCACGTGTGTCTTTGGCCACCCATTACCAACTTTTACAACTTGGCCGGGATGTTTGTGGTCCATCCAATATACTTTCTGACTACCATTTATTTAGACCGCTTCAAAACAGCTTAGGTGGTAAAAACTTTGCTTGCTTGGAAGATCTTCAATTCTCTAGTCAGAAATTTCAGTGCAAGTGCGAAAGGAAATTGTGCTATATCAGGTGTGTCTTTGGCCACCCGTTACCAACTTTTACAACTTGGCAGGGATATTGTGGTCCATCCAATATACTTTCTGACTACCATTTATTTAGACCGCTTCAAAACAGCTTAGGTGGTAAAAACTTTGCGTGCTTGGAAGATCTTCAGTTCTTTAGTCAGAAATTTCAGTGCAAGTTGCAAGATTATGTAGCTATCGGACAGCGATGGAGAAAGATCATCCAACGGCATATACTATTATATTGGTTAATATAACTATTAGTAAATAACCTTTTTGTTAAAGTTTTGTCGCAAAAATGGGATGAAATTTTATATCAACTTACCCAACTGAAATATAGGAAAAAAATTTTTTTAAATATTTTTGTTGAAAATGGCAGTGCTGCAGTCGATTCAAGTAAAGTGGTTTTTAGTGTGTGCCCAATTGATGTACATAATTATGACAACAGTTTGACCTAGAAAAAAAACCAATGATCTTTATTTTCAACATATTTACTGATGAAGTACATAGAGATTTTTAGAAATATAGTTTTTTGTGAAAATGATGAATATTTAAAAAACAAGTTTTATTTTTGGTTAACATTTTGAACAGGCATATTAATAACAATAATAGTTTCTAACTAATCTCAAAATTGCTATGTATTTCTTTAGATAACTAACAAAAGAAGACTTTCTGCAAATTTCAAGTGAATTGAATAAAAATTTTAGAGGTTATGTGTATGCCAATTTAAAAAATGTCATTTTAAGAAAAACAGGTTTTCCATTGTGATTCTTCATATATAAAATAAATTATGTGTAATCGGCAATGACTGCATAAAGTTCTTCAATCCCTTTAAAAGGAATTCTTTGTCTTATCCTGCCAGCCAAAGATTTACATCAGCGATCACATGTTTGTCAAAAAGCATGTTATTTGTAAATATTCCTTCAGCTTACGGAATAAATAATAATAGCTGGGAACCAGATCTATAGAATAGGGAAACTGTTGAAGAATTTTGAACTAGTATTTTAGACGGCAACCATTGTTAAAGTTATCCTGTTGAAATAAGATGCCTTGGTTTAATTTTCTCTTGTCTTTTGTTCTTTTTATTGCTTCACAAACTTTCAGTATAAGATCCTCATAATAGTGGCCTTTGATGGTGTACCCATGTAGTACTAAATAATCAACAAAAAGAACCCTTATTGCCATTATTTCTTACTTTCTACTTTTGACTTTGGGTTAAAGTGATGGACTCAAGTTTCATCCACCTACACAAATCTTTAACAATATTTTCAAATGTGTATATTGTAATGAAACTAGTTAAATATTTTAAAATGTATTTATTTATATTCATTAAAATTACAATTATTTATGTACACTTAATTATCTAAATATTTATATCACACACTAACAGCAAACATTTATATTTCTATTTATGTATATTTGTATTTATATTTTTATCAGTAATGAGCAATAGGAGATTCTAATAAAGACTAACTAATAGGATTTAATCTGCTGTTTATATAGGAAAGATAAATTCTAGAGCAATAGAAATAGAAGATTCCCGAATATTACTCATAATAATGATGTAATAATTTGTAATGCTATGACTCATTGCTAATTAACAGGTATCGGTTACCGCAATGAGTCATTGCAATTACATAACCTATTTTATTATAAAGAAAACATTCTAGAATTTTCCATTTACTGTTTCTAATTTTTGTTACACTGCCCCTCCTTAAGACTCTTACGTCCCATAACAGTGACCTTGGACTTAGCACTGGTGATGGTTCTACTTGTGTTTGCGAATGTCAGAATCTGCCCTGCCATCCATACCTGCAGCCCCATTTCTTAAAAAAATGACTGCACAGATTTAGTCGTTGGTGGTTCCATTTGGATTCCAACTACACACCAGGATCTTGACAGCAGTGCCTCGAAACACTACCTCCAACATGTTACATACCACGTTCTAATTAAGCTGGTCTACACCACAGCCAAGCTTTGGAACAGCTAATTTTCTATTGGCACTGGTACAAATATGTTTTCTTAAATCCCGTAATGTCTTCCACAAGTCTTGATAGCATGGTTTTTGATAGGATAATGCTTTCGTCACAAGGTAGTAAATACTTCTCATACATTGGCGGTAAAGGCGTAGTAGTTGACATGCCTTTCCAATTTCTGGCTCTTGCTGCACTATTCTACACCACCATACCTCTTTTTAAGCTCAACTGCGATGCCATGAGACATTCGGATGTCTGTGGCGACAATGGGCCAGGGGGTACTGCTTTGGTACATCGTACAGATTTCTGTATTCCTCAGTGGTAACCCCAAATCTTACTTTATGTTGACCTGAATAGGTTGTCATAAAGTCAGTAAATGATTGTTCCCTGTTTTTGATTCCTATTTCTTCCAATTCAAAATGGTTCGCCCTTTGTACACATTCTTGCTGTTCCAGTTCTGTGTTCCTCCCAGCGTATGGGGCTAACCGATTCATGTGGAATACTTTGAGTTTTCCTTTGGGCAAGTTCATGATTCAATAGATTATATTGTTGATCCTTTTTATCACTTTATACAGACTTTCCCAAGTCATTTGCAATCTGGAAGATCGGCCTTGTCGTCACTGTGCTTGGTATAACTTAACTAGATCATTGGGTTGTAATTCTCCCGTTTTGAAACTTACACCATACTGGACTTTCATTTTGTTGATGTTTTAAGGATGCCCCTTTCATGATGACTTCTCGGTGTTTTGTATTATCAGCAGGACTGTTGATAGAATTTTGACAATTTTCCTGTGTATGCTCCTGTTTACTTACTGCGCTTCCTGGATTGAAGTTTACGTCCTGTTAACTTTTGTATCTTAAGTAATCTTAACAGTATTTCTTCTAAAATCTCAGTACTATCTTTATCTTTCTTAATGGCTTGCACATGAACATGGTCCTTCTACACCTGTTTGGCTGCTTCAAATTCTAATATGTGAGCCAATGTACTAACAAGGTCACACAAACGTGCTAATCTAAGTGCTTGTGTTTCAGAATCCCCAAGACCATCCACAAATGTTTGCACCCCAATTTGTTCAGTAAGACTTTCCGGAGCCCTTGGGTATGCTAATCTTACTAGCTGCGCAATTTCACCTTCAAATTCCAGGAGGTTGTCGCCAAGCTTCTGTACCTGATTTCTTAACTGGGCACAGTAGACCTGTTGCAGATGTTTATCTCCATATCGCATTTCAAATCGTGAAACAAGGTAATCATAGTTATTCTGTAGATCGTCCGGTATTGTTTATAGAATGTCTAAAGCATCTCCACGTAGAGCCACTATTAAGGCAGTTGCCTTTTCTTCAATGGTCCATCTATTTGATGTTGTGGCTGCCACAAATTGTTTGTGGTAATCGGTCCAAGATGTCTTCCCATCATATGTGTATGCATTAACATGTCTTCTAGTACTCGACATGCCATTTGCAATAATAGGGAAATGTTCATTAATCAATAACATTTCCTCCTCTAATTTGTTTGTAATTTCTTTGTGCAATTTATTTTGGTTTGAATTTATGGAGACCATTTTTCTTGTAATTTAGTTTGATTGAATTCCATTTTTTCTTGATTGGAGTCCATTTTTTCTTGCAGTTTAGTTTGATTGGATTCCATTTTATCCTTAATATTTTGCAACATTTCCATCAACACCTCCATATTTTGTTTTTCGGCGCTTCTTGTTACTTGCATATAAAATAATTAATACTAGCTTTTAATTAAAATAGTCTATGAGTTCAATTTTTAAAAGAAATCCAATACCTGGTACCAATTTAACGAAACTAGTTAATTGTTTTAAAATGTTCATTTATATTCACTAAAATTACAATTATTTATGTACACTTGTTATCTAAATATTTATTTCACACACTAACAGCAAAAATTTATATTTCTATTTATGTATATTGATATTAATATGTATATCAATAATGTGTAGTACGAGATTCTAATAGCAAATAACTATGAGAATTTAATATGCTGTTTATATAGGAAAGAAAAAGTCTGGAACAATAGAAATAGAAGATTCCCGAAATTACTAGTAATAATGATGTAATAATTTGTAATGCTATGACTCATTGCTGACCCAACTAATTGGCAGGTATCAGCTACCGCAATTAGTCATTGCGATTACATCACCTATTTTATTATAAAGAAAACATTCTAGATGATTCTAGAATTTTCCATTTACTGTTTCTAGTTTTTGTTACAATATTATTACCAAATTTGCTTCAGTTGTGATTAGCGTGTTGCATTTATGAACAGCTGTTAACATTGCAGGCACCCAATGAGCAGACTTAATACCCAATTTATTGTGCAAAATTTTTTTAACAGTTCCTACTGAAAAGCTACATGGTTCTGCTATGAAGTTTACTGTAATCCATCAATCATTTTCGTTGATCTTTACTGTTTTCGGTGCTTCTGCATCTGGTACTTCTTCATAAGACTTCTAAATTTAAAATCCTGAGATCAGGTTTTAATTATTTGTTATGAAAGGGCAGACTTGTTTAATACATCGGCCATATCATTATGAATTTCTTTTGGTGATGAACCCTTTTTGCATAGATACTTCATGGTTGCTCCCATTTAAGTTTTATCCATTTTCTGAATAAACACAAACACCACTACAGATTTAAAATTTATAACTCTTGAACAAAACAAGACATTTAAAAGTTTTAAGTACAATATTCTTAATAAATAACCAGTCAACAAAAATATTTTATCATTTGTTAAACAAAGGCATGTTAGGGACAATGATTTATATAATTTATAAGTTCTCTTTATATTTTGAAGCCTGTATTATTTTAAATTTTTAATTTCTCAATTATTTTTTTATCCAGAATTTAATATACAATATAACTCTGATATAACAAACTTGAATATTTCAAAAAAATTTTCGCTATAAAAGATCGTTCCTTAAAAATAAAATGTAAATAAAATTAAACATTTGTAAAATAAAGTAGCAAATATTTTAAAAAGTAATATAAAAAATAATGAAAAAGCTATGGTATTAGTTAGTATAGAGTGGTTGAAATACACTAAGAACCGTGCCTGTTGATTGCTATTTATTTCTAATTCTTATAAAAATATAGTCAGGTTTAAATAAATTAATATGCACGCTTTTGTGTGAAACGTAAATATTAAAGCAAAGTGCCTTAAACAGCCACAGCTTGTATATCTAGCTTCAAATATACAGCTGACATATTTGTTTACATCGTATGGAGCTTGAACACACTAGATAATGCGTAATCTAATTTTTAAGCACACATAAGAGTCGTAAATTAAGCAAAAACAGTTAATTGCAAGTATTTGAGAGAATATTTGGGAATGACCTTTTTAATTTCACAAATTCAGCTTCTATGCCTATAATTCACATAAACAATTCGGAATTCGTCTAATTGAAATTAATAAATTCATTTTTCTTGTACATGGATCAGTTTTGATAATTATAAATTGAACTGCTCAAGGAAAATTCGTTAAAAAAGGACAAAAACTTTAATTTTTAGCAATAAAAAAGTATGTCTTTGCTGACCATTCGTTATAAATATGTTTGCTAAATGCGATCGTTAAGTGTATGTTAATTTAAATAAATTAAGCAAGACTTGAAATTTAGTGCATTATGAATGATTATTTGTTATAATATGGGTTTTTTATAACAAAGTTATCCTACAATTGCATAAATAACAAAAATAACGTTTATTACTTTTATTGCTCAATATTTCACTAAAAATTAATTTTATGCCAATGGATTAACAACAGAAATAATATTTTTATTCTGTTGTGCAGATTGTGCCAGATCACCAAAGGAAAAGCGAAATCGTGAAACTGAGTACAGGACCAATCATGACAGGAGTGAAGATAAAACTGTTTTACACACAACTGTAAAACCATCTCAGAATGCTGCATTACGTGATAGAAAACCTGTACATAATAATTGTTTGGATAAGGTTTGGATAAGTGTTTTTGTTATTTATTTACAAATTAATGTTGTTTAAATTAAATCGATGCATCAACTGAAAAGTATGTCTCAGATTGACTTGGAAAATGGGAATTAACTTATGTGTATGTATGTATGTATGTGTGTTTGTGTTTGTGTGTTTGTGTGTTTGTGTGTTTGTGTGTTTGTGTGTTTGTGTGTGTGTGTGTGTGTGTGTGTGTGTGTGTGTGTGTGTGTGTGTGTGTGTG
>JAHWXV010489401.1:0-14145 GCA_024586415.1 Phrixothrix hirtus | reverse complement strand
ATAAACGTAAATAATATTTTAAATATATGTTAACATTTGCATATTTATATATCTATATACGTAAGAGAAAGTCGTGTGTTGTCTCACACCAGATTTTTATATCATGGCCTGATCTTTTGTTATCAATTTGTTGGGGCTAACTGTCTGTCTTTCATTAACTTCGATGTAAATTATTAGTTATTTAACCTAATTATATTGATGGTGTATGTTTATATTATCAGCTGTTATTATTAATAACTACAAAGGAATCATTAAAAGAAATAATTGTAGACACATGACTTGATTTCTAAATCAACATGTTGAGAAACATTTGTATTTTTGTTAGATATACCCACAATTTTTAGTTCTCGATATGGTTGAAAGACTAATTTTTGCTAAAAAAAATATGTAGTAAATTTGGTATGCGAATTAGAATCTCGTAAACGATTTGTTTTTAACTTTTACCTTACCTGTAGGTAATAATACTTCTTTTGCATTATTTTTAAAGAAACTTGTTGAATATATAGTTACTAAAGATTTATTTTCATTATCCTAAAAGTAAATTATGTTTTTTGGAATAACTTGAACAAATGTTGTTATAACTAAAACCACTTTGATGACTTACTAACCAATTTTTACATAACTGTTTTTAAATATGTACAAAATTTCGTTTATCGAGGTAAGATCTCTTTAAACTTTAAGCAAGCTCAAATTTTGTATTCTACTTTGCTACAATACATATTTGCGCCGTCTTCGATTCTTATTGCGTATTTATGTTTTTTTTTAATTTAACTTTCGACACATTATCACTAAGCAATTTCAAGCTAACCGCCCTACGCTCTAAAAATTACAAAAATTCAGATAATTCCGGCAATTTGCCCAGATGCTTGTCCAATAGATAAGCTTTAGCTATATAATTATCCAATTTTTGAGACAAATAATATACTAAAATGGTGTCTCAGTGAGCCACATATTGACTCAAATTTTTTAATGAACTAATTTGTTACTGAATTTGAGAAATAAGTTCTCTTGAGGACGTTGCTGAACGCTTGTTGAAAGGTAAAGTATTTAATAGCAGTTTCATACGTATACTCAGTGACATAGAACTTGCAACACCGAGAAGGAAAAGAAATTTCTTAATCAAAGTTGGTAGATCTGTTGGGTTAACATTAAGTAATAGGTGATTAACTTTTGAGATCAAGTGGTAATGTGATAACGTCATATTTGACAGTTATAATTTTTTGCTAATTTCTTCGTTCTGTGTTTTTCGTACGAATTGTTGTTCTTTTTCATTGTTAATCAAAATTATTTTGGTTGTTGTTCTTTTGTTAACGTGTTTTGTTTGTTTGATCATCTCTAGAGTACGGCAATGAAGATATTGCCGCCAATTAAGCGAATTTGACAGAGGTCGAATTATTGATTTGCGCGAAGCTGGTTTTTCATTTGCGGAAATTGCTAACCGTGTAAATCAAAATCCGTCTACTGTAATGCGAGTGTGTCATGCATTATTTGAAGATGGCTAGGAATATCGTAAAACAGGAACCGATGCTTCAAGAAGAACGAGTGAGCGTCAAGATCGTCGCTTAAGGCAAATGGCATTTAGAGAACGATTTTCCTCTACTCGGGCAGTTGGTGACCAATGGTTTGGTGAAGAAGGTCGACTTGTAATCCTTAGAATAGTTTATTACCGAATCCAAAGTTTTGGGTTAACATCATATGGCCCGAAACTTATACTTCCTTTGACTGCAGAACATTGGCAGCCATGGTTACAATAGTGCAATGAAAGATCTCATTGAAATCTTAAATCGCGTCGTGCTGTCTTTAGTAATGAATCTAAATTTTGTTTAGGGATGCACGACGGTCATATGAAAGTCAGAAGAAGACGGGGTGAACGACTGAATCTTTGATTTACAGTTGAGAGGCACGTACACTGCATTGTGGGTGTTATGGTTTGGGTGTGCGATTACTTATGGCAACAGGTCTCTCTTGGTGTTCATTTGGGGCAATATGATATCACAACGGTATATTGTGGAGGTGATGGGAACACATTTTCTGCTATGCCTACAAGAGCTCGATGATCCGTTATTCCAGCAAGACAATGCACGTCCACATGTAGCAAGCTTTTCTTTCGACTTCTTTGAGTAGGCCCAGATTGATTTTTTGCCCTGGCTTCCAAGATTTCCAGATCTTTCTCCTATTGAACATGTTTGGGACATATGGGCAGAAGGTTTTGGAATTTGTAGCGTCCTACTTTGACTTTGGAGGCCTTGAGGTGAAAATTTCATGGGAGGCAATACCCCAAGACGAGATAAACCGCCTTATTAGATCAATGTTAACGCTTCATACGCAAGTACTTTTTTAAACAAAAATTATTTGTATAACTAGACAGTCCACTAACACTTGGCTGAATTTCTTAGCCGAGGCGAAGTCGATCTAAGAAAACCACTCAAGCCAGTAAAAGTGTTTTCTACCTTGTTAGGCATATAATTTTTCTCTGATCGTTATTTTTATTTATTTAGTCATTAAAAAGGAGATCGTACCTACTACAGCGTAGGTTTTATTTCCTTAGCTAATCCCTATTGCAAATTATTAATTAGGTATATGGGAATTATAAATCTTTAGCAGTAACTTACATGAATTACTTTTACTTCAATAACTTGAAATACAGTAATACTTTTGAAACACATGTCGCTCAAGTGTTATCGTTTCTTGTAATGAGCGTATATAGAATATTGGTATTTGTTTGAAGATAGTCGCATACATAAGCCCATAAAATACATACTGATTTCTATAAAGATCGCAACACATGGAAGTTCTTGTTCAATTTTAGTGGAAGTTTCAGAAAATACTTGCTTTGATGATACAAAGCAATGATTAGAATTTGAACAAGATCAATCTATCGGTTGCTATTGTTTTTTTAATTTGTTTGTTTGTATGTAATAACAATAAATTTTATGAAATAAAACAATCGATGTTAATAATTGTCAATTTTGCGCATTGTTTATCTAGTATTTATTGCTGCAAATTTAAGAATGCGAAAAGTTTGTCAACGTGAAAATTATCGGTAATTAAATGATTTTAAACCTGGCCGTACTATTGGCATGAGAGGAGCTGGACATTCGCTTAAAGATCTTGCTAGCCGTGTAAATCATAATATTGCAACTGTGGTGAGATGTTGATACAAACGGCCCAAAGAAGGGGTTCAACAATATTGCCCAGGACTATAGATCGTGAAGAATGTCGTTTAAAATTTTTGGCTACAGGGGACAGATTTTGCACAACTCGGTTAATTGTAATAGACTACATGATAGGTGTGGGACACAGAATGTCAATGTCATCTGTATATCGCGGTATAAAATCTTATGGACTGCATTCGCACGATCCACTTTTGTGGATTACTTTGATCTCACTTCACCGTACCCACCGATTAGAATGGAGCAAGAAAAAGCAAATTGGGGACAAGAATGGCATCAAATTGTGTTCAGTGATGAGTCTTGAGTTTATTTGTGGGGCCCACGACGGCCAGGCGGATGCGCGAAGAACACAAAAGTTGAACATTTCTTGTAGAATGCAACACAGAGCTCACACTAGGAGTGATGATATGAGTTGCAATATGTTATGGTAACAGATCGCTCTTGGATTTCATTGGTGACAACTTAAACGTAACCGGGTACATTGCCAATGTGTTGGAGCCTATTATACATTCGGGGGTTGGAAAGTCCCATTTTCCAACAAGACAATGCGTACCCACATACGGCACAGGCTACAACACGCTCTTTGGAAGAAACTAACATTGTCGACCTGCTCGGTCGCCTGATTTGTCACCCATTGCGCAATTATGGGATGTGGTAGCTGGCTAAATGACTTACCATGCCCTCCAAACGAGTTGCACCTTCTTTGGCTGCGGATTCGGGAAGCTTGGAAAGATATACCATATGCTGATAATGATCACGCCGTCTAAATGATTGCATAGCAAATCGTGGCGGAGCAACTCGATATTGACTTTTAACTATTGACAGATATAAAGGACATTCTTCAAGTTAAAAATTGTATGTAATAAATCACACATTAATGTCAAGTCTAGTGTTTTCATGTCAATCTCCAAATTTTAAATTTACTAGACAATAAATGTGGCACATTGTTGAATTGTAGGCAGTCAAAAGAAGCCAAATATTACTGGAGAAAAAATAATTTTTGCAAATTTCAAAGACTAGAACTTTTATCGATCAAAGATATAAATAAATCATAAAAGGATTTGTATTGACTTATGTCAATACCATCGAAATAGAGAATCTCTAAATTCGGTAATGTTAAATTTAAAACAATTTCAAACTTACTAAAATTATTTTTGCAAGACTCAGAGAAGGTTGACGTAATTTTCTTATTTTAGCTAAAACTGAACAATATCCTTCGATTTGTTCATCACCAACATCGCTAACATCAACCGAACCTACATGTTTCTGGTCGGTAGCTCATAAATAATCAATTCACGATTTAATTTATTGATAATTTTCAAAAGTTTTGATTAATAAATTTTCCCTCACCTTTAGTTGCTGAATAAATTGCTTATGTAGTTCAACTGCACTAGCAGCGTTATTAACAAATTTTTCAATTTCAGTAAATGTACTATTGATGGCCCTTTTAACCATTTTAGTTGTGCCATTATTTGACAGTTGAACGTAAATACATAAATAAACTAATAATTATGATAAAGCAACATTCACAAGTTATAATAAATAATTGCTAAAACAAAAAATATAAATTGTAAAATTAAAATTTTGCTCTTGATATAAATAGCTAGTGATATCTGACGCGTAATCCACAGTTGCGCATCAAGGACGGCGACGTCATCGTAATAGAAACTATGCCATGGCTCGATAAATAAAATAACGACTTTCCATTTAGATTAACGCCTTCTTTTTAATTTTTAGTGAATAATTTTGTTAAAAACCATTCCATCAACGTACTATTGCCATTTTAATAAGTTTCAGCCGATTTCCACAATTTATTAGAAATTGTGCGTAAATTCCTCCAAGGGAACACAGTTCCCGGATTTCGGCACCATTAAATGTTGGAGTTAGCCAACATTTGAGTTGAAATTATTAATGAATGAAATTATATTTCAAAATCAAACTGTTTATTATAAAAAGTTGCAGAGCACAATTAAGATAGAATAAAACCGCGCGAAGAACTTAATATTTAAATTCAAAATATCCTTAAATTTCAACAACTTGTTCAGAATAAAAGGAAACTATTAAATAAAACCGTTATTTTCTGTTCTCTTAATTTAAAAGGGAATTGAAGTAGAAAATAACTTTATTAAAAAATTTTGCTACTGCAGGAATTCAACCCTTAAATAACTAAAGACGCATTAATAAATATTCATTTAGATTATACTTATACACATTTTGTAGGTCCCGATTGTCTCAATTTCTTGCATAATTTAATTAGTGTTGTCAAAATTTATAAATAAATATCAATTATGCATTTACTCTTCTATTCTCGGATTACTACTAACTCCACCCCTTATACAAGTTCAATTAAATGTATTGATTTCTTGTTAGTGTGCGTAAACTTTATAGTTGGCCAATTACCTGTTGATTTTGATGTGTCAATTCAATTACTAGACCCTTTTAGTTATAGATTTGTCCCTTTATTTTAAGCTATTATGTTCACTAGATGATTTTGAATTGTATCATTAGTTACGCTTGTGGTTTAACTATAATTTAACTTTACAACCTAATAGTTTTAGAGGCTCTTAGTTTTTTATAGACTAAGGTTTATATTATACTATATAAAATGACAAATAATAATAATTCTATAATTATTATATCTACATAATTGACTTTACAATATATTTCGAATTAACATTATGATTGTCAGGAAAAGGATTTTCAGTCAACATTTCGTCCACTTCCATACGGTATCCCAGCAGGACTAAAGGAAATTATTAGAAGCACAGTAACTCAGATGGAACGTTTAACATCGTTAAAAAGGTACTAGCAAAAGTGGTCGAAACGTTAACCTTCAGTCATAATACAATGCATTCCAGATAAAACGAGCCACGCTGAAAAAATCATGTAGTATTAGAATTTGAAAACAATCCTGAAACACGAACTTTGGTTTTTATGGAGACACATTTTTACGTGAAAGTGAACGCTGTGAAAACCACCCACTGCTCACACTAACCCTCAAGTCGAAAATTTCAAATAAAAATCATAGTCGAACGACCCCTTGTTTTAAAGGTCTTTCGGTCCTCTATCTGACCATGTCACAGTTTTGAATAATAAATAACAGATAACGACAGAAAAAAATAAATTACTTCTTTAATAAGAATTTTAACAATTCACGGAAGAACGAAAAAATAAACAGAAAACACCATTAACGGCTATACAATGGTATAAATGAGCTTCTATTTGCGCTCTTAGATTCTGAAGGATGTCAAGGGTTATCAATTTGCAGCACTTGATAATTTCTTCTCGCAAACTATCTAATGTATTTGGTTGCGTCTCGTACACTTTACACTTCAACCATCCCCACAGGAAAAAGTTTAGTGGAGTTAAATCGGGGGATCTCGTTGACCATTCTGTAGGATCTATCCTACCAATCCAATGATACAGAAATTTATTATCCAGGAACTACAGCACTCGTACAATGTAATAAGCAGGAGACTCGTCCTGTTGAAACACCACCTCATTTTCTAATAAAGGATCAACTCGGTGGCTTTGTTAATTCTAGGCATAACTTAATTTATCAACAAGCTTAAATATTCCTCACCATGTAGGTGTCCTTCTAAAAAGTATGATCCTATAATGTGGTTACCCATAATACCTGCCGAACACTCAGTTTTTCGGGATGCTGGATGTAAATTTGGCGTGACATATGGAGATTTCAATCACTCCAGTATCGATAATTTTGACAGTTGACTTCCCCGTTCAGATAAAGTCTACATTCATCCGAGAAACAAATGGTGTGCAACAAATTTGGTCTTTGGTTAACGTGTTCTGAAAGGTTCTCACAAAATTCGATTCTTCTGTCAAAATTATCTTCGTTTAATTCATGATTAATTTTTATTTTGTACGGATGGAATTTGTGTTGATGAAGAATTCTAGAAACATTTCTGCAAGAGACTCCTGATTCTCGAGACAAACTACTCAAACAATGTGTGTTTTCAATGAAGGCAGCGTAACCTAAAACTGATTGATAAGGTCAATTTTTCAGTTTAATTTTTCCGTCTTGTTTGGAATTGTTAAAATAAAAAGCTTTCATTAAAGAAGTCATTTATATTTTCTGTTGTTACCCATTATTTATTGATCAAAAATCTCATATGGTTGGATAGAGAATTGAAAGGTCTTTCAAACAAGGGATCGCTCGGCTATTTGAAAGTTTTGACATGGTGGTTTGTGTGGGTAGAGGGTGGTTTTCACAGAGTTCACTTTCACGTAAAAATGTGTCCCCTAAAAAGCAAAGTTGACGTGTTTCAGGATTTTTTTTAAATTCTAAAATGAAACGATTTTTTCAGTGTTGCTCGTTTTAGCTGGAATGCACGGTATTAATAATACATGTTGCGATCCTGAGAACTTAGTATCTTCCATTAAATTATAATTACCCGTTCCATCTTAAGCTAATGAGATACATTTTTAATCGACAAACCGTCATATTATGTAAATTACAAATATTTTTAAATACATTCACTAGCAAGGTATTTAAGTATTTCAAATTTGCTTAGTGCTTGTTAGCATAAACCATATTTACTTAAGGAAATAATAAATTTGGAGAGAAGCTTACATAAATAATTATATCCTGCATCTATTCTTATTTCTTAAATAAAATTAACTTTTTTCGAATAAATCACTAAAAATGATTTAACTTTAAAGATGAACTAATAAAGTTTCTGTTTAATAAAATGTATTGGACATTATTAGTACCGAATATTGCTACCCGTAGCTCGAACTGTGGTACCTGATCTTCTTGGCGTACTTCTAATATAACGGCAAATAATTTCTTGATCTAATTGCGTCCTCTTTCCAGTTGGTACAACTTCGAACTCTGGTAGATGAGCAGGAGCTGGTATTCGATTGCGAGTATCTCTCCTGAACATATTGCAGACATGCTCGATTTGATTCACATCCGGATTGTATGCAGGCCAAACCATACGTTGTATTCCGACTTCGTCTCGGTGTTCATTGGAGATAGCTATAATGTGTGGTCAAACAGTGTCCTATATTAATGTGAAATTATGGCCAACGAAATGGCTAAGAGGAACAAAATGTTGCTCAAGAAAGTCTTTTATTATGTACAAGCATTCATTACCTCATTATTACCACCATTAAGTCCGTGCACGTTTTATACAAAATGCCTCCCTACACAATAATTGATCCGCTATTAAAATTTATTTTTGGAATAGTATTGTATGGAGCAAATCTCTTTCCTAGTCTTCGTTATATCTGTTGACGACCTTCTAGAGAATGGAGACAAAGCCTAGACTCGTCTGTGTAGAGTACTTGGGACCATTTTTTATTTTTCCACCTTTGATGGTCTCTATCGAATCACTGACGTTGTACGCGATGCTTTCTGGTCAACTCTGGGCTTTTAGCTGGACTTCCATCATGTAAACCGCATGTCTGTGGCCTTTTCCGAACTGTATTTTCACTTACGTTTATTACACTCCTCACCTCTATCAAACGATTTCTAGGCATAACAGCAGTGGTATCTCTACTCAGAAGAACAGATAATGAAACAAATCGGTCATCTTGAGCGTCTGTATAACGTCTCCTGCTTGATCCTGCACGTCTTCTGTAACTACCGGTTTCATGGTATCGTTTTAGAAATCACTGGAGGGTACATTTTAGGAGGGAAATCTTTAACTATCTTTACTAAATAATTTTATTACATATTAAATATTTATATTAGATCTTATTCTTAAACCTAATTATTTCATCTGACCTTGAGCATAGAGAATCGTAGTTAAAGCTCTATAAATGCAAGTTAACTTATTCCTGAAAAATGTTAACTAGACATACATAAATGCTAACGGGCGACCATAAAGCGTGCATGTATTGATTGAACACAAATTACAATGAAAGATAAACAAGATTGATACTGCAGGAATGTAACTACAACTAATTAAACTTAAACAAGGGTGTCGGTCAACCGGCAGTAACGTGTCTGTGTATGAAAAGCCATTGGATTGAGTAAGCAGTTTGATGTAATTTAATTTAATTGAACTACAGGCCGCGAGGTTGTTTTAATTTATATTTACAACAATATTTTAACAAGATAATTCCAAATGTTTTATGATGTACTATAAGTAAAATTAACAATTTAAGTATTCTAATAACAGGTATGGCGCTGACAGGTTTTGTAATTGTTTAAATCAATTCAAAAATAAATTGATATTTTTCTTACACGAGTATCAATTTTTAGGATTTAATTAATACTGCGGTAATTATAATTATGATGATACCAATATAATATCGACGAGCATCTCCGGTAATAAAATAAATATTAATTATCCCTTTAGGGTAAGGCGTAGTTCGATTTTAAAGCGGCAGTTGAGAAATATAAGACATATTAGTCTAATGTTTACAGAGATCTATTCATGCGATTATACGTATGATCCTTGAAGACCAATATAATAAATGTTTGAAGATGGAAATACTTATATCTAATTACACCAACCAAAGGGTGCGAATATCAGGGAGTTGCTCCCTAAGGAAAATAATTGTGAAACAGTCTTTAATCTTTTAATTTATTCAAGCAGCACCGTAATTTGATAATAAATTTCACTGTATAGACCTTCGTTTTTAGTAGAGCATTCGAGGTAGATCTTAAACATCTTACCTAATGTAAATCATCAAATAATTAACTCTTGCCAAAGTTTAAATCTTAGAAATGAAGCATCCCAAGTTGCAGTTAATGCCAAAGGGATGAACGCGAATAAAATAATTGAATAGCAGTTTTTCTAAGCTTCAAACAAACTGCTTACTCCAATAGCTGAAGTAAGAATTTATTTATATATCTTAAAATGAATTGATTATAATTCAGAGAAATTATTGTTTAAATATTAGAATTAATAAAATATACATGAACAAATTTGATGCAGTCGTTTTACATGTATTTAGTCTAGTGAGTAACTCAAGGAGAACTGAGAAGTAAAGTAGAATGATATCTATCAATACTTCTATTAAGGTGGCACTAGAAATGATCACGCTGTATCTTATCTGTTTAGAACCGATACTTGTACTTCTTATTCATTTTGCAGTATCATTTATTTAGTGCTGAACCTCGTTGTGTTTAATTTGACTGTTTAAATGAATTGATCTTTTTCAAGTACGTGTAGAATTGTAAAATGAACCATGGGTGAGGCTTTCAACAAACGAGTATGTGTAAAAGCATTTCCTAAAGATGAGATTCAGCACCTTTATCCTGACGTGAATATAATTTGTTAAATAAATATTACAATATTTGTTATTAACTTAAAAATATCATCATTCATTGATGGAGATACAAATAGGTAACATGTTGTTATGCGCTTATTATGTGGTTACTGGCGCAAAATTAAATTTAACAACCAATTGAATACCAAGTTTATGTTTTCTGACCTAGGGACAAACATAATTACTTTGTGGCCGTCAATAACAACCAGAAAGTTAACGTTGTCGAATAAGTACAAAATAAATACTATTTAAATAATATGTCTTGTTATTTGATCAATCATCTTTATTTTAACTCAAACTTATATTTGTATTTGGATGCATTTTAACCCATACTAATTACGTATTAGACAAGCTACAGCTTTAAAATAAAACAAAAAACAACGAAGTTAGAACAAAAACAACTAAAATCGTAGTACAAGGGATCTAATTCCTAATACAAGAAAAATAATCTGGTGTGAGACAATACTCTACTCCACTTACGTTTTATAGATATACATATAATGCTGATAAATGATTAAAATATTATTTACGTTTATTTTAGATGCGATAATTAGAACGATCACCCATCAAAGTTACTAGCCGCGGAAAACGAATCTTAATTCGGGAGATATTCCTCGATAATTCGCTTCAACGAATTTTTTCAGAGAAACCACTTAGTTCATGTACAAGAGCATCATAGGAATAAAAAACGTGGCAAGTGTAAAAAAAACTATTAAAGCCATTTTTGAGAAAATGCTGAAAAGCCAACAAATAACAACAGCAAAGTGACACTTTCGGTTATCCGATTTTAATCAAAATGCTGTTGGTGTAGATGCGGATGCCTATAAACTTTTATATAAAGTTTACGCACGTACGCACATGGACACACAGTAAATTTTCGAACCTAACGCACCTGAAAACGTGTATTACCATGAAAATTTTGACATCGAAAACTTTTTATCTATTTTTCATATGGGGTAAAAGAAAATTATAATCTGGTGTGAGACAATACTTGAACATCTGTTACTTATTTTAAATTTGATTAGAGTTACTGATGGTAATTCCTTTTCCTTACATATATACTGCAGTTTTGTAATTGTATTTTAATGTAAGAACATAAATAATTTAAGAATTTAAACAAAAAGTGAAAAGATATATTAATAAGGTACAGAAGTCATTAATATATTTATTTATATATATTTTGGGGACGATAATAGCAACAGTCATCCATCCATATTACTGAGAACGCGAAATGTTGTTTAACTCTAGAGAAGTGGAGCGAAGTCAATCGTTCCATCCCGTTGGTAAAAGGTGATAAAGAAGTTTAAAGGGAACATTGAGAGAAGACATACACCAGCGTATTTAGATTTCCGCATCAAAAACACGCGGTTTAATTTGAATAGTCCGGGACGATACTAAAGGGTTGCTTTGATTATTATCGTGACTTAGAAATACATACCTGGAATGCGCGAAATTTAGAATAGCATGCATGTGAAATGAGAAGAGCACAGGCCCTCTCGGTAGGTTAGTTAGTCATTTACTGCTTACCTAAAATTTATTAGCACTGCGCGATGTACTATCGAGACTGACATTACCAAAGACTGTTCTAGAAGCGGCTTTTGTTTGTACTACTTGACTTTGCAACGCAGCAGATATAATTGCGCGAACGTGTTATTTTACGATTAGTTACTGGGGTTTTTATTTGATTGCACGTGTACTTGAAAGAATAGTATTTAAAATTAGATTTAATTAGATTTAACTGTAACCAGATGCATTTTCTTAATGGAGAGAATATTTAACAAACAACACGTGGATATTCTATTTTAAAATAAACTTGCATAATCTTATTTAACTTTAGCTTAAAAGATTTTATACAGGGTGATTTTAAAATGTATTTATAAACTTGAACCATATACGCGGGGGTGTTCTAAATGAAGAGAAATACATTTTTGTTAAAAAAAATTCCTTACCATTTCCAAAAAAATGCCGTTAGCAAGGACGACGACTTGTTTGAGAACCCCTGCAGTAACGCAAGATCTGATCGTGTAGATTATTGCATGATCAGTAAATACATGACGCAGTTGTTAGTCATTCTAAAATGAGGTGTTCATTTTATTAAAGTTCGCGTTCATTTATAAACGTTTTCTGTTTTTTGTGTCTTACCAATCACTGCTAGTTGCAATTGTTCGTTACCGAAGTGTATTAATTTTCAGTTTTGTGTGTTTATTAATATAATTCCATTTAATTTAGGTTGGATGTTTCTGTAAATAATGGACAGATTAACTAATATCGAAATGACAACTGTTGTTTTAAGTTACGGCAGAAAGAAAATGTTTCTTTGCTTTTTATGAATTTTGAAAAGTAAATAACAAAATTTAGTTACTTATGAAAATCTGGACCTAGTTTTTAGTGTAATTAAACGATTTAAATTTGATTTCTAAATTTATGTCTACAAACAAACTGATATGAATGACCTATATTAGAATACGTTAAAGTACATACGAAGTAAACATGTATTCTGTAATTTGATATTAAAATAACATTTCATTCGTCCGCGAAAGGTAAAATTTGTGTAGACGTATTTATTTGTATTCGCATTTTCCTTCGAAATCTTCAAGTTCTATTTTATGGGACTTTCTTGTTAATGGATATGATTAGGCCTTTACAGTACCGTGTTAAAGTATATTGATGGATTCAGGATCACACTATTGTTGGATAGCAAACTTGCACTGGGCGGACTATCAAACGATATAGGCCCATGCTGCTTAAAAAAGTGTATCGAAGAATTTACGAGGAGTATACTTGGATCATCACTTACACTTTGATATTAAAATGCGCACTAAAATAATACTTAATACATTTTCACTGCAAAAATTCAATACCTGAGTCTTAGATCATTCCCTATATCATCTAATCTACAATGTTCACGTAGAATTAAAATTCGTGTACTCCAATATACAATGTATAAATAGTTAGCTAATTGATTTCCAAATTGTAAAAGGTTCATTGGGTCTATCGGACATCTTCCTTATTGGCTTAGCGTCGTACAATCGGCAGTTACGAGTGTTATCCTTCAAGCATTCCAATACACATACGAGTATACCAAACTCAATTTTTATATTTATAACAAAGTATGCGCTCTTTAATTCAATGTGCAGGCGCATCTTTTTATATCACGTGACTAATACAAAATTAAGTTCTTCGTTTTTTACTTTCTCTTACGTATATGAAATATAATATAAAGTCATGCTTTCGGTCAAAATTTTCGATGTCCAGTTTTTAGCGGAAATACACGTTTTCAGGTCCCCTGAGTCCGAAATACATGTTTTTAGAAATTGTATGTGTGTGCACGCGGGCGTGTGTGTGTGTATGTGTGTGTGTGTGTGCGTGTGTGCGTGCGCGTTTGCTTGGGTGCGTGGGTACCTGCGTCTGTGCGTAAGTGTATGAGCGCGTGCGTGTGTGCGTGCGTGCATGCGTGCGTGCGGGTGGATTTGCGTGTGTGCAGGCGTGCGCGTGCGCATGCACCCGCGTGTGCGGGTGCGCATGCACGTACGTGTGCGCGTGCGTGACGGGCGTGCGCGTTCAGGTAGGCGTGAGCTTGTGCGTGCACGTGTGCGTGCGCCTACGTGTGTGTGCGGGTGTGTGTGCGTGTGTGTGTGTGTGTGTTTGTGTGTTTGTGTGTGTGTGTGTGTGTGTGTGTGTGTGTGTGTGTGTGTGTGTGTGTGTGTGTGTGTGTGTGTGTGTGTGT
>JAHWXV010489381.1:0-10481 GCA_024586415.1 Phrixothrix hirtus | reverse complement strand
TATATATATATATATATATATATATATATATATATATATATATATATATATACATACATATATATTTACCATATAAATCAGAAAATCCATTAAAACTGTAACAAATTAATTAGATATATTCCATTGTGATACTTTTTAATAAATGGCTATTACCTTGACCATATCTAATGTAATCTTTACTATACAGAGGTGTTAATCTTCACATGAAGTGAATTAAAATGATGCTATTTAACTTTCAGTAGCTAAATTATAATTAAAATCTTTAGTATTATATAACATGGCCTATCACTTTGTTTATTTAATTAAACACGCTTTCCATTGTTGTATCATTTAAAGCCAGCACGCAAAAAAAGGATTTGAAGGTCAGCTTCATATTAAATAATTATCTTTTATACTTTTCTTGCTATTTTGATTATTTATCTATTTCTACCTCGATAACTTATAATGGCATGTTTCGTCGACATTATTATTTAAGTAGCATGCAGTGGACTGTTTGTAAGCGTTAGGTGTGTTAGGTAAAGTGCATCCAAAGTAAAATTTCCCCGAAAGTATTCAGTCTTAAAATTTTAAACTAAAAGGTAAATAATAACCTATGATTTAACAAAATGGACCCTATCGCTAGGGGCAATAGCTCTCATAATTGAAAACTGATTAATGGTGCTTAGAACGACAAGTATTGAAGTAGACAATTACCTCAGTAAATCTCAACAATTTCCGACGATTTTTATTCAAATTTTATTAACAGTTATTTAAACTTAATACACAATAATCATAAATGTAATATATATAATATTGTTTTAATTAAATATATAGGTGTCGTTAATAAAGTGTGCACTTAAATAATATTGTAGGATTAATTTCCTTTGGTTGCGATATATCGGCCAAACTGCGTTAAATATTACAATTGCATAGATAAAACTATTTTCGAAAAGGACTTTACGATCATGACAAAATAATTATTGTATTTGGGAAATTAATTACACAATATTATTTAAGTACACACTTTTTTATTGCTACCTACATATTAATTAAAACAATATTATGTATCGTATTAATGATTATTGCGTATTAAGTTTAATAAAATTCAAATAAAAATCGTTGTAAATTGTTGATAACTCCTGACCCAATTGTCTTCTTCAATACTTCTTGTTCTAAGATCCATTAAGCAGTTTTAAATTCTGAAAACTATTGTGTCTAACCATAAGGATCATTTTGTCAAATTATAGGTTATTAATTTCCGTTTAGTTAAAAATTTTAAGACCTAATACTTTAGAGGCCATTTTACTTTGGATGGAATTTACATCTAATACTTTTGCAAGGTTTTGGACGGCACCCAGTAGTGCATCAGTTTGAATATTAGCGTTATTATTTAGCTGTTAAATCTGGAACTACGATGAATATATTTTTTGACTCTAAATTTATGAATTTTCAAGAACTCTTTATGATATAATTAAGGAAAAGTGTTGTTTGTTGTAATTAATTGAAATACTTCCTAGCTAATGACATCCGTTATAATACCATTTTCTCACATTAGATAACTTTACTTAAATTTTATTTGAAATTTTCTGCATATTCTGTAACTTGAACAATTTATTACGTTTGTTGTTTTACTAATATTACGTCAGATACTAGAGGACAAATACTTTGTCATCTTGAACATTTTCTTATTGTTTAATTTAATTATTCAATGAGAGGATTTTAGTTTTCAACGGAAAAATGCACGTTCCTCTCGATGAATTTTCGGCCATTTATTTTAGTTTTATTAGTCGTCTTGCGAACTCCTTAATTATAATTGAATACATATTTTTCTTTCAAAAGTTTTGTAATAGTGTTCATAAGATCATACTCTAATTATAAGCAATTAATTTTATGAACATTTAAAATAATTACAGAAACCTTTCCAAAATAATTAAATAGTTTCAAACTTATAATTTAATTTTAAATAAATAATTTTATATATACCGAAGGGTTCACGTAATATAAAAATTTATTATAGGAACCTTTCCAAACTGATATAAACACGCAGCTTGAAAGTTAAGGGTAAACTTCTTTTATATCAGAGTATATCCACCCAATATAAGCATATTAAATAGGAGCCATAAACGTTTGAAAGGTTTATGAGGGCAGTTTTTGAAAAATCTGCAATTAACCGCAAGGAAAGGGTCAAATACTCCCGCTACATGAAAGTTAACTAAACGGATGTAGGCAGAATCCGATTGGTTCGCATTTAAAAAAATGCTCAAAGTCTATTAGCAAGCAAGAAAATGCCGGGAAACGTCAACGTCGGTATAAACCCGACATACTGTCACGGTCTCACCCTGACATGGTTTGTCTATTTCGGTGTCGCGTATATTTGTTTGAGTACGCCCTATACATATATGTGTATAATTTCTTGTAGGATAAATATGTATAGAAGTTTTAATATTAAACAGTTAAAAATTCGTATCTGTGGGTATTTAAATATAACTATCTAAATAAATAGTTCCTTTTGTTATATATGTATTTAAAAACAACGATTATTTCTAATTAATTGAAATAATTTAGAGAGTTCCTCGCATACGATTTTCTTATTCCTTATTACTATATTTAAAGAGGCGTTGTTCATATACGATACAACGGTAAGCACTAATTAATCCTTCTCTATTTGGTAATTAACTTGTTTTGGCCTACTATTTTTTAGCTTGACTGACGGGGATTTATTCCTTCGGTCATAATTATTAAGATGTGCCTAGCTGACTTCCGATGGAAATTATGTACTGAGGCGGAGATGTAATGTTGACTGTTCATTAAACCCTTATGGACGAACCTGGTGCCGAAGTATGGATTACCTAAGGTCGTAGTAAAAATCTTAATTTGTTCATTTCTAATTAATTATTTGAATAATGATATCAACTTGTTTTGTATCGTTGACTCATGCTGGATAACATGTGGGAAACCTGATAAGCGTCTATAAATTCGTTGGTTCTTACAATTTCACGTAATGTAAAAAGAATTATTTGTTAGCTTCTGAATTAGATGTGCTCGTTATGTAAAATAATTGCGTCGAAATTATTTTGCTTTTCGAAATAATTTAGTTTTATCCAAATGATAACTAATAGCTTCTCAATAATTTCAAGATAAAAGGTTATAGCGATAATCTATCTAAAGAACTATTTTTATTAAATTCATTTTAAATATACAGGGTATGTATAATACATACAGGCAATATAAATATATTTCTCTACAGAAAGGGTATTAAGCGCTAGTTCTTATTGCTTTTGACAAAATTAAGATTCATATCTAGTCTGAAAATCAACGGACTTACCTTAGATGTTTTTTTGGTGTCTTTATTACGTGAATTGTTTAGCTTGTACTTTAGAATATTTATTTGCATATTCATATTGTTTTAAATTTTGTTTATAACTTGCTGACGCTATTATTCTTGACAATCATTAAGCAATTAAATTTTAGCTTTCAATATTTTTGTAACGCTTTAACCTGTTCTTTTTATTCAGAGAACGTATTGTTCATAGTAACTTTTCTTGTGTCATCAAGTTATTTAACTTTCAAGTAATGTTATACCATACTCGTTAAACACGAGGTCTTATCATGATACTTTAGGTTAGCTTTGGTCTATAAAAAGCAATTAATTTATCCGATTTGATTGTAAAAGGCGTCTTTAAACAGGGCATAAACTACTGTTGATATTTTTAATTTTTATAAATGATGTTATGCAATTTGTGTACACTTTATTTCTTTGACCTTGGGTTTGAATAAATACCCATTTATTTATTGAAATTGACTCGCAATGATTTATTAAGACCTTCCTTTTTCTACTTCGCTTGTATTTAGGATTTCTTAGGGCTACTGTTGCGGATGCTGAACAAGTGCTGCAGTTGATCTTATTTTAGGTGGTCATCTTGTCGTTCAGGTGTTGCCTGCTGCTGTTAATGTGAACGACTGGCACCTTACTCATACTTTACTTTTCTTGTTTTTATCTTGGGAAAGCGTCGACTTAATTCGAAGCAGAAGATTCACTACGAGAAGAATATTTTGTTGCAATATTTTACCACCATATGCTACACCATACCCCCCTACTCTACAGCTTTGCTTCTGAGCTAGTTAACGTGTTAATAGAACAATTTTCGATGTCTTTTGCTAAGAGTCGCGTGAGTGCATGTGCAGCATGCTTCTAAGTCAGTGTATATTAATTGTTCATTGTTCATTAATTGGTCAGTTCAAAATGAAGCAAGATCCGCTTAAGGACGAAATATTAGAAACCCTTCCGAAGGTAACTAGTGCACCGAAAATCTAATTAAAATTCAAGCCTGCATTTGGGTTGTAATTAGTCTAGATACAATTCAAACATCAAATGGTGCACGAAGGAACCGACTTCAAAGTCAAGGTTTCAATGTTATCTCCCAGCAGTGGTAACAACACAGAAGATTCTCTAAACCAGGTTAGTTCCTGTTTAATGTTCAAAAAATAGATTAACACAGTGAACTCAATTAAGCCTTATAGAAATTGATAAACAATTTAAATGAAAGCGTTCACTGGATTATCTAATATATTTGTAAACAAGAAGTTTATTTAAAAAAAGGTATATGAATGTTATTCCAACTTGGATTGAATAATCTTTTATTAGGGTTTCGACAAAGCCCTGCGATAAATTAGACTAACGTTCATCTATCTGAGAATGTGGTTTGTTTTCAAAAATGTTATATTTGTACAACTTGAATTAAACCTAATTATTTCATTATCCCTCAGGGCTTAAAATATAAATTTTACTCCTTAATTTTCATGTTAATTGATAATTTGCAAAATTGCTTTTCTATTGATAATAAAATTCATTTTGCATGAACTAAAAAATATTTATTGTGAATTCTTGTAAACCTTCCCTAAGAACAGGTATTCATCTAAAGGATTAAATCACTTTCTAAAATAAAGTAAGTTACACGAATTCCTTTAAGATAACTTGGACTTTTAGAGTACATTGTAAAAATTATTTCAGGTTTGTCAACGGTAGGTAAATTTCTAAGGGTGTAAATAAATACCAGCTAGCACTTTATTTACAGTACACCTAAACTTAGTAAACATTAGGCTATCATATTAATTAGCATGTTACTGTAAACCACGTTACCTCATAAAGGTATCGTGACCAGACAAACAATAGTAATCATATTAGTTGTAGAATTAACAAGGTTATATGGTTAAGATTTTCTTCGACGCTTGTCGCTGAACCACTTATATATAAATGCTGCTTATGATCTTTACATTTTTTTATTTGATATATTAATGTTCTTTCTTCCAACATTTATTACAAGTAGTTACTTGAGCTTTATGAACCTACATTTCAGATTTAATTAATTTTCTTTTACGGAGCTGGTAAATATAGGCATGAAGGGTTTTTTAAGGTATTTAAGTTTTTCACTTCCTTATTACACAAATAATAACTGGATTATAAATTAGTTTTTCAACGAAATATAATTATAAAATACAGATATAATTTAAAGTAACTGTTAACACAGGGGAATAGGCGGTTTTTACATTTTCAAATTATATTTCAGGAGAAAACCAATTTCCGGAATAACCTGTTTTGAAGAATTTAATGGTCATTCGATTAGATCTGGGTAAAAATAAAAAAGTTTAATATTTGCTATTTAATAGTATTTAGTGACTTATATAGGTTAAAAGTCATACATGTACGTTGCTTAGGGATGTAGTAGAATCTAAAAAATATTTCGGTTCATCTGTCCATACAAAGAACACATTTGAAAAGGAAGGCAACTGAAACTAACAACACTTGTGAATTTATACAGCTGCTTCATGCAGCAAAAGGAAAAGTCCTGAAATTACTGTATCAGGAAGTTTAACATTGTTTGATTCAGAAAAGCATCAACATTTCTAGTTTATAGAAACTATTTAACATGACAGCTACATGTAGTTGCTTTATACAAAAAGTCTTAAAATTTTTGTAACCGATGGCATATTTCCAATGCCACTAATATTTCGTCATATATGTTATTATTATGTAATTAGTTGTCTAAAATCTTAATATTAGGTAGCAGTTATAGATTACGTCAAAGTAATTTGAATTTTACGTACATATGTAAGCAAATGAATTCGTGAAATACCTGAATTCATAAAATTTTTCTTACACCTGTAAAGTTTGTATCAGATGATTTTTAAGTAAATAATGGATAATGTAATTTAATGGAAGCAACACCTTAAAACTGACATTTTAATAAGTAAATGTTTTTAAATATACGCTTAGACGACTATAATTTATGTTACGAGTTGAAAAGGTGAAAAACATCAGATTTGACTGAACTGAGGTAGAGTAGTGAAAACATTAATAGTACTTGACCTTGTAACGTAGTATTGATGTGCCATTTCAACATAACGCGAATAAGACAACTTCAAAGATTAATAAAAACATTTTAATGTCGTATAAAGTCGCTAGTGATGAACGGAAATAAGTCATTAAAATTTAGCGCGTGGGTGAAAACAAAATAATTAATGTGTGTGTGCGTGCGAGCGAGCGTGGGTGCGTGCGTGCGAGCGTGCGTGCATGCGTGCTTGCGTGCGTGTGTGCGTGCTAGTATGCGTGCGTGCGTGCGTGCGTGCGAGCGGGCGTGCGAGCGGGTGTGCAGGCGGGCGTGCGTACGTGCGGATAACCGGAAGTACACACTTTTCTCTTGTCATTTTTTGGTTTTTTGAGATTTTTTGAAATTGGCGGTAACGATTTTTTTTTAATTTACAATATTTCTTAGACATTTAATGCCCTTTTATATAATCTATGCAGTTTTTCAGAAAATTGTCCGTAAGTCGAGTAACCGGAAGTACTTTCACTGTTAAGTCTGAATAAAATAATTATGAAACTAAAAATCCTAACCAAATGAAAATTTATATTTGAGGCCATAATCGCCTAAGTGTGCTAAATCAAGAATTGAATAACCGGCAGTACTACTTTATTTATGTCAATTTTAGATATTTTCTTAATTTTTCGTTTTTCGATACTTTCTCAAAATATGCAGTAACCTTTCTTTTTTAATTGCTTGAGTTTCTTAGAAATCCAAGACTGTTTCGCATAATCTAGGCGGTTACGCAAAAAAATTTTCCTAAATCGAGTAACCGGAAGTACTTTCATCGTTAACCCTCAATAAAATAACAACGAATCTAAAAGCCTTAACTAAATGAAAATTTATATTTGCAGTTAAAATCGCCCTTTTATACAAAATCAAAAATTTGATTAAAATCGAATAACCGAAAATACCACTTTATTTCTGCCATTATTAGATATATTCCAAATGCTTCATTTTCACGATTTTCTAGAAATCAGTTATAAAGATTTTTTTGAACTTATGGCCAGTTTTTCAATCTAGAGTTAAATCTATCTTTTAGGTATCTTCCAAGGAAACCATTGTTAATACGATGTTAATATAATGATAGCCAAGGTAATTAACCAATTGCCAAATTCAACTAGAGATTGAAAAACCGACTCTTAGTTTATTTCTTAGCTACTTAATTTCGTTTTAATTTCTCTACTAAATTATCTAAAATTGAGTAACCGGAAGTACTTATTGTGCTAGTTCTGAACAACATATCTCACAAAGCAATCATCATTTGAAAATCGAAAACTATATTTAAGTTTTATATAGCAAGAATTTTTAAGTTCGTTGCGAATTTCTCAAAAAAGTTTTTAACAATTTTTTTGAAACTTGCTACTGTTCTTATCTCTTTCGCATCATTTTACGTAAACTTAGAAGTTTTCCTGAAAAAATACGTTAAACCGAGTTATCCGATAAAATCTCAGGAGTTAAGCAGGGTTTTGTGTGTTCAATAACTTGGATGGGTAACCGTTACAGTTATCGTTCCCAAAATAAACGTAAATAATATTTTATTTATTTTTGGACATTTACATATTTGTATGTATATCTATGTACGTAAGAGAAAGTCGTGTGTTGTTTCACACAAGATTTTTTAAGTTTACGTTTAAATAACTTGAAAAGCATTTAAGACAGTGAGACTATCCAGTGCACATGGGCATAGCTATTTGTAGGATTACAGGTATTCCATTTTCGTAAATAACGCAAGACACTATAAATCGCTTTGGAATGAAAAATTTTTCGAAGATAAGGACATAATAGACCTAGTAAAACCAGAGGTATTGCCTTATTTAAAAAGTATTATCGTATGAATCATACCAAGCCGTAGTCCAATAAATATAAGCAAAAATGGAGCAAAAGCAAATAAAAATAAAGGCAAGGAAGATCAATTATTATGCAGAAATATCCATCATAAAGTGCTAAAACGCTTGTTTCTGATATGATTTTGGTAAGGTAGATTTGATCAACTTAGGAAGTGATAGGAAGGAAACTCAAACACAAAAGTTTTCCCACATTCCTCAATCATTGAGGTAGATCAGTCAAATGTATGTTACGATGTATGTGTTGGGTTTGTTTGCGGAAGCAAATAAATTGCAGAAGCAAAAGAAATTCCAAACGCATTTTAATTAAGAAGTACTCAGTTTTTTATGGGTTTAAGCGTTTTGTTCTGCAAGCTCATTTGCGGATGAATGCCTACAGGAAGACCATGAAGTGTGTCAGTTGGGTAAGGGATTCAGAGTATACATAGTTGGTTAAAAATGTGTTCAAGGTCTAACCCTATTAGAGCCTAGTGTTAGGCGTATTCTGCATACTTTTGAAACTGCATTCTTACAAAATAGCGACAAAAATGACAGTTACAACTTTTGCAGAGCGTTTACTAAGCTGAAGCAAAAATAAATCCCAACATGTCTAGAAAACGTTTCACTAATTATGACGGTCATTTCTATGTTGACAGGAACATACACAAACGAAACTATTCTAATTGAGCTGTAAATATTTTCAGCAGATCAAATTGTGGTACTCTTACTTATTTGAAAGCGATAATGGACGAGCAGTAACTGTTAGAGCAAGTTGATATACTCATGTGTGATTTTACTACCGCAATTTGAAAACGAAAACATTACTAGACAGAGTATGGTCATTTTAGGCATCATAATTCCTAGTCGATTTACTTCCTGATATCCCTGAGCAGATAACTCTGGCGTTGATATTCTTTTAGAGGAACGAATAACCTGAAAATTGATTTTGTTCCTCCAGACCTTACATCATAGATTAGTTGAAGGAAAGAAATAACCGGAAAACTTACATCACGTTTGATGTCCCAAAATGGGTTACGTACGAATTTTCTCAACGACTACTACAGCGAATCGACATGGAAGTGCATACAGTTTTCAAATTTTAGGCTAGAAATACTACCAAGTTCTCTTTCTCAAAATATATACAAGGCCCTTCAAAGTTGTATAATATTGTTCTGTGGAGCGATATGCAGGATAAAACATACAAAAAATTTTATATAAAGGTACGTCTCAAACAATTTTAATACTGAGAAACATAATGAAAAGGATGAACCGATGCGCCGACATGCATAAACCACAAGCTCATATTATAAAAAAGATCATAAATATTATATTCCATGGAATTAAGTATAAATTGCCTCGAAAGCTTTGTATGTAAAAGAGAGGCCGATACGATTGTCTTAGAAAATACCTAATCAGATATTTAACGAAAAAGTATGTTAATAGTGCGCATTAACAGTCGAACATTGATTTTTATTTGCTCAATTTTATAAAGTATTTCTGTTTCTTGTAAATCACGATTCACAGTAACATGCATATGACTAAAAAATAAATATTTCTCTCTCATGATCAACTTAAGGATTTGCAGAGGCTTCTGCGTTCATTAATATGTTGTACTAATAAATGTTGTACAGGTTAATAATTAATACAGTAGCTGTTCATGCAACAATTGCAGTATAATTTTAGATGGGATAGGCTTTTGTTACTTTCGTAGGAGACGTCCGTACTGCATTGAGCATTTCTTCTTCGACGTTTACATTTAGTTAAAATCCTTAATGTCTTGTGTGTACCTACTGCGGTTTTAGTACAGCTATTTCCATAAGACGTCTATAAATAGCACCAAAACCCTTATGATCTGGTATTTTTCCATTTGAAAATTTTTCAGTAAATTTTAGGTATTGGTCATAACTCAAAAGTATATTTGTCTACTCATTGGACATAAACAAATTGTTGTGTATTTTACGATATTAATTAATCCCACAGTATGACGTACGTAGGGAATAAAACACATAAGTAATTTGCTGAAAATATTTGCCAAATCCATCAGCAATAAATAACACCTATGTAATTCACGGTCACTTTGTTTACATCGAATTTATCATTTTTTGCCCGTTAATACATTTTTACCCTTCACTAGCTCGTTAATAAGTTAAAACGTTTATATAAACAGCTTATTTATTTTGACATGTTCCGTACTGTGCGATTATGAAACATCTTATTTATATATATATATATATATATATATATATATATATATATATATATATGTGTGTGTGTGTGTGTGTGTGTGTGTGTGTGTGTGTGTGTGTGTGTGTGT
>JAHWXV010489355.1:0-12461 GCA_024586415.1 Phrixothrix hirtus | reverse complement strand
GTGTGTGTGTGTGTGTGTGTGTGTGTGTGTGTGTGTGTGTGTGTGTGTGTGTGTGTGGGTGTGTGTGTGTGTGTGTGTGTGTGTGTGTGTGTTTGTGTGTTTGTGCGTGTGTGTGTGTGTGTGTGTGTGTGTGTGTGCGCGCGCGCGTGCGCGTATGTGTGTTGTGTGTGTATTATATGTGTGTTGTGTGTGTATTATGTGTGTGTTGTGTGTGTATTATGTGTGTGTTGTGTGTGTGTGTGTGTTCATGTGCGTGCGCGCGTACGCGTGTGCTCGTGCGTGTGTGAACAGGATATCTCGAAAATTTTATATTTGAGTTTATATCCATCCTCGAACACGACCGCAACAACGAAAATGCCACTTTGCTCTTGTCATTTTTTGGTTTTTCGCGATTTTCTCGAAATTGACCAAAGATTTTGTATTTCTTAGACATTTAATGCCCTTTCATATAATCAAGACAATTTTTCAGAAAAATGTCCTTAAAACGAGTAACTGGAAGTACTCTTACCATTACCAAGTGCAATAATATTAGGTATAATTTTGCAGGTATATCATATTCACAAAAAGATATTGACTTAGCTCGATCCCGAGATCCAAACCTGGCCCTGCGCAACCTCCAAGCGGCAGTTTTTGGGTTGGAAACTTGGTTCCGAACGTGGAGAATCAACGTCAATACTGAAAAGAGCGCTGAGGTGTTCTTTACGCGTAGGCATACACGCCCTCTACAAGAAATCGAAATGTTCGACATTCTGATTCCTTGAGAGGACGAGATTCGATACCTGGTTGTCATATTCGACTGCCGACTGACGTGGAGACACCACGTTGATTATTGAACTTCGCGTGCAAACGCCGATGTGGCAGCATTGTACGGTTTGTTGAATCGCCGAAGTAGGCTTTCCTTAGAAAACAAGGTTAGGCTCTATAAGGCGATCATCCATTCGAAAATGGTCTACGCGGCAACCGTCTGGGGATACGCCGCTAGGTCAAACATGAGGAAGCTGCAAGTCATCCAAAATAAATGCTTGCGCATGGCTACAGACGCTCCGTGGTTTATGCGAAATTCGCAAATGCACAGAGATCTGAGCATCCCTACAATTCAACAGTTTATTCACGAACAAGCCTTTAATTGATATTCTTTGTTTCAGAACAGCTCCAACCCTCTCATATCCGAGCTAGAAGCCTACGAGGAAGACGCCGGCAACCGATCTGGGCGGCCCAATGCGATTCTAAACCTCCTTGAGTAGGAGGAGTGACAGGAAAGTGCGACTTCGTTCACTTGAAAAAGTGGGCGTAGTCATACGATAACTGTGGCTACAAATACTTAAATATCAGGTCTTAAATCGTTCAGGATGTAGGTGTAAAGAGGTTTGATTACATTAGTACACCGTCTGCCAAGAGGTTCATTGTTCTAACGAGGATTATTATGACTTCAACCGTGAAGCCGGAAAGACTGCGACGTTAACTTCACCGAGGTTCGCGCACGCATCTACACCGAGAGCCCCGGCATCCACAAGCTAGAGGTAGTGCGTGCACCGAGACAATTTTATTGCATTTAAAAAGCGCTTTGTTTAATCCGTAAGAACGCAAATCGTCCGCTTCGATTTAGTTAAATCATAAACCGTTGACGCAGTATTTCCAACTGCGAATCTTGCTCAGACATCCGTAAGGGTAGATCATCCCTGTTGAACACCCGATCATAAAGAACTTATTGTTGGAAGCATTTGAGTTGTCTCTGTAGCGAGCTGTTCCCGACAATAAGATTTAACTAGCGTGGCCACGCTTTGTGTTGATTCTGTAGCGGGGGCGTCGGCATCGCTAGGACTTGCCGCAGGCGTAAACGTCAGCGATCTCTGTGTTGCACTGGTAGCGAGAGATCGCCTGACACTCACCACCTCTTCTTATGATATCTTACCTCGTCGCGTGGCATCTGTCGCGGACAAGATAAAAATATCATTGACCGAACCGCATAAATCATTTCTACGAGTTTCGTCTGTCCCCAAGTAACGCGACCTCGCTCCCTTCCCGAAAGATACTGAGTTTATATATTGAAAGTATCAGGCGACCAGAAAAGTTCGAACGGACGGACAGTATTTCTAGCGAAGCTACAAAGTGACATTCCGCGCTTAATAAAATCTAATTTCATGTCGCGACGCGTGCGTCTATACTGAAAGCTTCCGTTCGCATCAAACCGAAATTGTATTCATATATAATTATTAATTATAGCCTCCTGTAAATAAGTATTGAATATCTGAACCATTGATTTAAATTACTTGTTTATATTTTTATTTTATCATTGGGAATAAACTGACTTTTGAAGGTTTACACCTCTTGTCATTGCCGCCGAACATAGTTCTTAACATTCCCGATTACCGAAATCGTTTCGCCTAAGAAGTCGCGAACTCTTTTAGCGATCGTTGCGTTTTAATACTTAACTTTCTCAAATTTAGGACAGCGAGCTCCGAAGCATCACCGAAGGGAACCACAATGTCCACCAGAACTAACCCGGACCTGAACCGACGAGCGAAACCCGGCTGTTAAAATATAAATAAATTTTCTCAATCTCGTAACACGAATATACCGTTTTGAACCGTTACAATATAAGTTATGAGTTTAAATTAGTTTAGAGTAATTATAAAAGTGATTGTAAAGATGTTTTTAAAACTTTAATCGTAAAATATCAAATTTTAATAATTTTAAATAAATCCGAATATTGACTCACAGCTGGAAACGAGAATATATTCTACTTATTTGTTAAAAGCCATTTAGTGATTTGTTTAAAATTTTATGTTAACACTATTCCTATTATATATTTTTCTGCAAAAGGTTCTTCATAATTTCTTCAACGTTTATTCTTATTTATAATTCTGTAAAAAATAACGGCAAGTTATTTTATTACTAATTTCGATACTAATTTATTTAATATTTAGAATTAATCATATTTTTTACTGTCCTTACTCTAGAACGCCAATTTCAGAACTGAACTAAAGTAAGCTGTAGTTGTAGAGTTTATTTCCATATAGACTTTACAGTGTTGGAATTGTTAACAGATATAAAATATAAATAAATATATAAATATAAAAATAAAGACACTTAGTGGTGATGATAACTATCACTAACTATTAACTATAATTATAAAAGGTATACATTTAGTTATACGCTACATGTAGTCAATTCATTATATACTATTTTTTATGTTTAACATATTGGAAATATTCCTGAAACGATTAAATACTATTCTCCAATAAAAAGGATTTTATCTTACTTTTGAATAATTGTAAGGAATTTTTGTGTTCTTTTAGATATTGCGGTAACTCGTTATAAAATTTAAAAGACATGGCAAGGAAACTTTCATTAGTTTGATTTAATCGATGGAAAGGAATATAAATGTTATTTTCTGCTCGTGTATTGTATGTATTCATTTCCCCATGTCTAATGAACTTGTCTAAATTTGTTCTTGCGTAGCAGATGGTTTCTAATATGTAAATTGAGAGTACAGTTAGAATTTTTTGTTGTTTAAATATAGAACGATAAAAAACATTATATGAATAATTAAAAGGTGTTCTTAATATACGTTTTTGCCAAACAAAAATTTTTTAAGTTGAGGAATAATCTCCCCAACAAAGTATACCGTGAGTTAGTATTGAGTGAATTGCCGCATAATAGAAAATTCTTAGCGTTTTATGGCTGATATGCTGTCGTAATTGAAGCGAGAGAAAGTTTTTTGAAGCCATCTTATTGCACAATTTATCAATGTACTGATTCCATACAAAGTTATTGTCTATTGTGACACCAAGAAATTTAATTTATTTGCTTCCTGGCAGGTACATTCCATTGAATCTAACCAGGAGGTTATAATCGTTATTTATACTAATGGGTGTAAATACAATAAGTTCAGTTTTACTTGAGTTTAAGATTATACCGTTGTTTGCACACCATTTAGAAATATTTTGTACACATGCGTTTGCTTTTATGCTTAATTCATCTGTATTGGTAGCTGTGATAATTACTGACGTGTCATCCACAAATAGCGTTAAAAATCCATCCATGATTCGTAGTTATACGAATACTTAACCTTGAGAATACATTTATAACTGCATAGATCGAAGTAGTTATAGGACTCATCGCTGAATTTTCTATTCTGTGACTCGTTGCTAAATTTATTACACTATCTACTCCTTAAGAATATTATGTTTCTTAGCAGTGACCTCAATTTGTATAGATGAAATACTTCGGAAGATGTCATCCATGCTGGAACTTACACCACAAGCTATTCTTGAGATCTAACTGCTTGAAGTAGTGGCAACTAGCGCTTTTCCTCCTTTGTAGAATTCGTCTTGAATTCTAACTGCAAACCTGTCTCCGAATACTCATGCCTTGAATCACTACTTCTGCCATGTTGCGAACTGCTCATTGGCTAAGTTGGTTTAACCATCAATTGATTTTTGTTTTCGCAAAATTTCTGTGATAACTGGTACAAAGTTTCTTCCTTAGGTTCTACAACGTCTTCTATGGATTTTGTATCGTGGATTTTGCTGTGAGCATATTTTAATACAGAAGTAGTGGATGTTTTACATAGTTTAGTGGTGATGTCCCCGCAGATGAATCCTTATCCAATATCAGCGGAAATATCACGGTTCATCTGGCGATCTTTGGCAACGCAATGAGCCGTTAAAACAATTTTCATGTAACTAATGACAAAATTTTTGTTCTTTCTTTAATAGCAATACAAATTTTCTCAAAAAAAGGTTCTGAGTAATGATGTCTTAGTAGCCAGATGAAAGATTATTTATTTGAAATCGTATAATATCTAATATTCAATAAGTGATAAATAGCATCACCAATGAAAGATAGTTTAAGGAACTAAATTTCTTCTGCCTTAGACGGCTCTGCGGGTTCCACATCTGATGTTAACGTCGAAGGCGGCTGCCTTCACCACATATAACAGGTAAGTTTTATTCAATATATTTTTTCCTTCTATTACTTACATTTGTAGCGCAGGACCTATCTCCCTTTTCAAGAAACCGTAATTACTGACAGGTTTAGTTAATGCTCATGTGCCGTGACAATAGGTTACATACTAGATGCACCCTTGGGAAGTGGAGAACTTGCTCTTGAATCAATCTATAATGATCTGTCTAGAAATAACTATTTCACCAGTTTATTTCGGTATGAAAGTCTATTCGAAATTATGATCACCGGGATCCAGATAAGTCGTACAATAATATAAGTCTGACTGTAGTAGCTATAATATCACGAGTGTGGTGCAACGGTTGACTGTTTGAATTAACAATTATTGTCAAAGATTAAATATACTTTCTATACATTTGATTTAAAGTATACCTATAACGGCTAAAGATATAAAGTTTCAACAAACGAGTACTTGCAAAGCCATTTTCTAGATATGTGATATATGATATTTTTTATGTAGATGTGAATATAATTTATTATATAAATATTACAATATTTGTAGTGACCAATAGCTGCTATGTTGTAATGCACTTATTATGTCGTTCTCACGAAACAATAAATTTACTAACCAATGGAAACATTCGCATTTTCTGACTAGTCTGAATAGTGATCATTTTCTGGTCACCAATGTCGACTAGAAAATTAATGTTTAAAAGGTTGATAGAAGTGATATTGAGAGGCCCATTTTGGCAGACATATCTGGTTTACTCGGATGGTATGATAGTAATCGGACAGTTCTTCAGAGAACATCTGAATAATCTTGAAGATATGTTCTAAAGATTGCGCAGTACTCATATACAACTTACTAGGACGGTATCTCAAATGACCTCCTCTGATTATTATGAAATTTGGATATATTGTACACAATTAAAATCTAAGAGACACATTTTTTGTATCAGCAGCGATAAATAGATTTGTATGAAACAAAGGCTAAAATAGTTATCTGCATGCCCTATAAAAGCTTGATTTTTTCAAAACTGGCAACTCGTTTTGAGGGTGAAAACTACCCTTGAAACGAACAAATACCACCCACCTTCTAATATAAACCGATTTAATTGAAAAAAATATATGTTGTAAGGAATAATAAATGAAGTTCAAGTGTTTTGCATTATTGTGAGACATGACTTTAAATAAACTTTCCATCCCTTAACCTGGGTAGAACATTTCGCAATGTTTGAGTGATTTACCTTATATACAGAATGAGTTGTGAGGAAGGTTCATAACTCCGGGACACTAAAAAACAGAAAATTTTGTAATCCGATTCTTATTTGTCTTGGAGTTACACGTCTTAAAGGTTGATATAAAAGCAAATTAAAAACATCAAAAATTACAACATCCCTAAAGTTTAATAAGTTTTCAAATATGTCTCCGTGGACCTCCAGATATTTTCGATCCCACTTGCAAACAGCATGTGTTGCTCTCCTAAGTTCAACTTGATGTTCCTTTATGCGGACCGCAGCATTCAAAATACGAGGAATTAGTACATCTCGATTGTCCACTTTTATTTTGTATACTTCACTTTTGTTCTAGCCCATACGAACAAAGTTCTAACGGTGTGAGGACTGAAGATCTTGGCGGTCAACTAATAGGGCCACCACGGTCAATACATCGCCCTATTGAAAGAGTGGACATTGATATAGTTCTTGGAAATAGAATCAGAAAACAAATTAATCTTGATAGCGATTGTTTATTCTAGTAAGTAAACGGATAAATGTGGTTTACAAAATCAAGGGGCAGTTACAGTAGTCGTGATATTAATGAAGGAATTCTTTAGTCGTTTTGGAATACTATTGCAATTGCATTCCAACCAAGGATGCAGTTTTGAGTCAGTCCTATTTTAAAGTCTTCGCCAATTTCTGAAAATACGGAAACCAGGACCTTTATCCGCTGTCAGATAGAATGGTAGAGCGCATCAACTGAACCATGAGAAAATATGTAACAAAGGTAATATCAGACTATCAATGAGACTATGATCAATTCTTACATCTATTCCTAAAGGCGTATCGGTAGACTGTACATGAGACAATAAGAGATATCCGGCTAAAAGTTGTGTTGTTCAGGCGTGATATAAGGCTACCATGATCTTGCGTTCGGGAGTAGTCCTGAAAAAGAGAATACCGCAATTGAGTACTCCGAAAGCCTTTAACGGCAGCTAAACCTATACATGAGAAATTACGCGATAAAATTCAAATTACTAGCAAATTCTAAACCTGAAACATTTCAATACTATGAGATTATGTCATGATATCCTTATTAGGAATTCCTAAAATCCCAATTCGGTGTTTCTACATAAATTTCTTTGACGTATCCGACGATTATTCTTTATCTCATTGTGTTGCAAAAGATATACGGATGGCATGTGGTACTGCTGCCGAAGTTAAGAGGCAATACAGTGGTGTAGAAGAGATACTGCAGCAGAGACAAAAATTGGAAAGGCATGTCACCTACGGCGCCTTCAGCGTCAAGGTCACGTTATGAAGATTTGTGGGAGACGTTATGGGACCTAAAGAAGCAAGTTTGTGCCAATGGTGGCAAAAAGTTGTCGTACCAAAGATCGGCTGTGGGCTAGACCAACTTAATTGACTAGTCGTGCGCAATATGATAGAATTAGTATTTCTAGACCTGCGCATTCAAATCGTGTTATGCAGCTGGAATCCAAGAAAGGTTCTGCCAAAGAAGAAGGCAGTTGACTGCCACTATCACAAGGGGTTAAGTTGCATAAATGACCCGTAGTGTAGATTTCGTCGTGGATCCCATAATCCGACAATTGAAATAGAAGTATCTCAATAGACTGAGATCGTTGTTATGGGATGCAGTACCTTTTAGAAGGCGGAAGTGCAACAAAATTAGCAATGGCAAGTGTTATTAGTGACTCAGTGATGCCTTATATTAAATTACCAGCTTTAATGAATCATCTTTTCCCAACATCTCTAGATTATTCCAGAATTTATAGTTTAATATAAATGGATGAACCATAGCTTGGTTAGCTGGTTTTAAGTTTAATATTAGTGTGTAAAGTTATACGTGGAAAGATAAGTTGTACTCTGTATAAATAAATACTGAAAATAAATGTATACATGTAAAATTATATATTTAGTTGTAAAGTGTAAATAAATTGGCGAATATAAAATAAATGGTTAAATAACTTGCGAATTTTGTTAGAATATTAATAGTTAGTCACTGAGAAATATCACAGTTGTTTAAATCATTATTATGAGTTACTGGAATTCCTTTTTAAGCCAGAATCCATTCAAATTTTGATTGAATAATGTAGTCTATTAAATTGTTGTACTATTCTTTAGACTTGGAGTATAAATAATTTCAAGTCATACATATAAAATAAATTTGTTGATATAGACTGAGAGTTATGTACGTTAATTCTTATAATAATAATTATACAATCATACGCTATGTTCAAGTAATAAATTGACCTACATCTTTGAAATGTTAATGTATACTGTATATTAGTATTATATTTGCACTCCACCTAAAGAAAGATCATTTGTATATGTATGCAATGGCAATCGCTAATTGATTGAAATTGGAAATAAATGAAATGTTTTGTTAATGGAGGTCATATAAATTTTACTAATAAAGAAGGGTTCTTCAATTATTTTATTTAAAGACCACCGTTCTAGAGTTAATAAGTGTGACTTTCCAATTGGGGATCTAATCTAGCATTGCAAAAAATAAACATAGCAATACGTTCAGGCGACCAATGTTCGCAATGTTGATTGAGAAGATTAATGGACCTTGTTATAAGCATTTACGTATTCTAGAGTGCAATTTAGCAATTTACTGTAGTTGTTGTGTATCCTGTTATCATTTATAAATTTAAATATTACAGTGAAGTCTTTGATACATATTTTCAAATTATATATTGCATTTGTCATCATACAGAAATCAAAAATGTTCGATCGAGTTTTTTATATAGTAAGTAGTAACATATCTTATTCATTCGAAATAATGTATGTAGCAATAATAACAACGCATTTTTCATAACTGAAATTACACAATTAATTTTAATTTTATTGGCACAATATTCAACATTAATATTCCAATATTCATATAATTTGTTTTCTTTTCTTTTTCTCCGTGTTTTTTAAAAATTACAATGGCAGAACTTGATTTGTAGTTTTATTAAAAATTGGAAGATTTGCATGTTGAGCTCGGTACAATAGTACAGTAGTACATGTACTCTTTGCCCTATATTTAATTTTAAAATTTACATTTACAGATTGTTAAAAATTGTTAACAGAACGCAAACGATATTTCAGTTTTGTGAAGTAAGTCGTCAAAGTTATTAAGAATAGTTATGATTAAGTAACCCAGTATAAAATATACTCAAATTGCTCACATCACCTCGTATCAATTTTAGGGTTAATAATTCCATTTTTTTATATGAAAATTTTTAGAAAGTCTGTAATAAACTTTGAGTGCTGTTGCACGTTAAAATTACCGAATGATGTAGTTCGGAGAGGCGCAGAATTTTCGGACTCTGTTTTTATCGTGGTTCAATGGCGTTCAGGCGACTCACGCAAATATTGTGATCATTTTGTAACAAGAACTTGCTGAAGATATTAAGCGTATCAAGAGTATTAAGGGTGCCACCCGATTTGCTGTACTATATCGGTAATTTTAACTTGCGTTTTCTAAAAGTACTATTAAGAGATACTACGAACGAAGTGGTTAACTTTGAAGATCACAAGACAACAATCAGGTTAGAAATTGAATTGTTAATTGTTTTTTACTATAATTAATTATGTTTATCTTATTGAGGTTGCATCTATTACAGTAAATATTGATAATTGCATATATCACCTTTTGGCGGAAATGGGCTATACAAAGCGATTAAACTTTTCTAGAATGTGCTCAAAATAAAGCAGTTGCTATTTGAAGGAAAATAAATATAGTTAAATAAATATACAATAGAGACATTCAATAAATTAAATAGAAGGCGTTTTAATTCACTCTTGGTCATATAGTTACAGACGACGATACAACAATAATTACAGACGACGATACAACGATAATTACATAAAAAGCAAAATTTGCAAATAAATTGGTTAAGCCTTCAGGAATTCTTTAGGGAATATTTAAAATAAAAGCAATTCTAAATTTTTAAAAACGCTAACAAACGCAAATGTAAAGGTTTGTTCATAACGTATTTGTATAAATGTTAGTTTTAGGAGGTACTTTAGTATATTAGTCACATACTCAATATTTGGAAAAATGAGAATTACTTACAAGGAAGATACCACAAGTATTCGCTTTCAGTTTTGATGAAATATGAATATGTTGAAAACAATGAAAGCATTAGAACACCGCATTTTTTATATTAGCAGGAATTAGGTATTAAAGGATAACAAATATCTCTAAATTTGGGTCCGAATTAGGTCATATTAACAGTTTCATACGCAAAGGGCAATGCTATTTGAATGGAACAAACATTATAAGGTTTACCTTCATACGAAAAGAATTCAAAATTTTTTTGGATGCTTATATCTTATTATAAGGATGAAAATTGCCTTTTTTAATGTTCAATTTTTAACCCCTAAAACCGAATTATCGCCGATATAATAAAATACAAGTCCTTTAGATTTTAATTGTAAACGACATATATAAATTTCATTAAAATGGAGGGTGACACTTGGGGTACCTTCTTTGTAAATATACTCTTAAATTTCTCCGTGAGCTTGGAATGGCACCATTTGTAACAAATGACTGTTATAATAATATATTTTTAAACTCATAAATGTTATACGACCGGTGATCGTCATTTATAGTTCCTAAGATAGATGAAACAAAACATAAAAAATCATTCAACGTAATTACAAGGAAGCAACTTCAAGTTCTCTCTCTGATTTTGATAATTCTACGATATCTTGTAAATATTTGAATTTGAGAGACACATAACCTTTTTAATCGATAAAATTAATCCCTAAAGTTGAACTGTTTATATTAACAGTTTCACTTACGAGCAGTAGTCCGATTTGAATGAAATGAACACAATAATTGTCGCTTTTAGATTAAACGAAAACTTAATGTTTTCCTCTATTAATATATTATTTTGAGGGCAAAAATTACCTTCAAAAAAATTCGAAACTAACTGGTACGCCCTTTAATATAATGTATTTTTAAAAAATATATATGCTATAAAGAAGGAAAAATTATTATTTATGGGTATTTGAACATTTATGAGAAATGATGTTAAATGGGTTTCTACCCTCCCAACTACATAGGGTAGTAAATCATACTTACTTGCGTTATTTTATAAATATTTTTAATTTCAACAAGAAATGTTGTCCAGTGAGATTATGTTCTATATATTAAAAACATATATGAAGGGAGTACACAATCCTTTTGATACCCACTGTCAAAAATGACTAACAAACCGAATATGATTATAGTACACTATTGGATAAGGAACGTCTTAATAACCATGGCCTCAAAAAGTAATACGATATAGGTCCACAAACAAAGTTTGGTTTGTATTTCCTGCCGCCGCAGCACCGTGAATGCAGTTGTGCGCATGCGCGGTAATTGTCCTGACCCATTTAGAAGGAGTTGTTGCTATTTCAGGTTAGTTGAATGCTGTATACGCTTTGTGGTGCTTGTTTTAAATGACGAAGTTAATTGAAAACCCCCCCGCTTGTGAAATTACGTCTGTAATTCGTTTCTTTAATGCGAAGAACATTAAACCAGTTCATTTTCATCAATAAATCTGTTAGATGTACGGAGAAAAGCTGACGAGTGGTTTAATGGTAAGGAGATGGGTTAAACAGTTGAATGAAGGACGTGATAATGGAAATACAAACAGAACTTAGTTTGTGGACGTATCTCGTACTTCTCGAGAAGCATGCTCCTAAAGGGTGTGTCGAAATTAATATTTTAATGAATAATTCCTAGTTAAATCTTTGAATCTGATAAAATTCTGTATGCACGTTTAACTAGAAGGGGTATATATTTACAGCATATTGCACCATTTTAAATGTGATGGGGTAGACTACCCACACATATAGCTACAATATTATTGAAAGTAACATACACTTGATAAAGAAAAATTCTAGCCATTGATTATGAAAAAGTTCAGTATTAGAGATTTTGAACATCTCGTCCTGACGCAGAAAAAGAAAGATATCCGACATCTACTCTTACCAAGCATCTTGTTGAAAATAACCAACAATAGCAATAATTCAATTTTTATTGAATTTATACTGTAAAGAAATGCAACTAGTGGAACACAAAAAGGCACGGTGGCGAATAGATGGCGCTACTTTTCATAAAATTGGTCGGGAATTGTAAGCGCGTCTAAAAATATAAAGACTTTTATTTATAATTTGGGAAACACCCTGTATATAGGAAAAAATTAATATAATTAAACGTGTAAAATACCCATATTCTGTCTTTTGAAAACCCTTGAATTTCAAACGTAAACAGTACTTAACTGCAACGATTGACAAAGGCAGGTTCGTTTCTAAAAATATATGGCA
>JAHWXV010489350.1:0-12330 GCA_024586415.1 Phrixothrix hirtus | reverse complement strand
TAAATCTAGAGCCATAGTTCTAAAATACCCTAGTATCTGATTTTGTAACTAAATCTAGTGTCATACTTAATTCGAAAATCCCCTAGAATCTGGTTTTATATCTAAATCTAGTGACTTTTCCTCTGGAGTTGGTAACATACTTCCATGAAGCGAGATAGAGCCATATAAGCCCATGTGTTAGAGAGAGATACCGTTGCATTGCGGGTTGCATAACAGAGGTGTGGAGGTGTGACGCCAGAACCGGCCTACTCACACTACTGAAGTTTCATTGTAAGTTTCAGTAACAACCAATAAATTTGAATTGTTTGTCCCTTAACTAAGTTCCTCACGTTTAATTTAAATTTTCCTCCGCACGTGAATTTTATAAATCTTACCTACTTTAACCAAAGTATTTACATCTATAAAGATACAGACAGTCTATTATTAAAATTACTATTTCCTATCTTTATATACAGCACACAGAATTATTAAAGGAACCGAAGCCGGCCTCGGTTTCTTTATAATTATTTTGTAATTTTAATTTCTAAGTGCAATATTGGATTAACTTATGTAACGATTTAGATAATTACAAAGTTAATTAATTGCACATTATTAGATTGTAGATGAATGATTAATTGTTGATGTAAGTTCATCCCGCATTTGAAACAATGCAGTTTACAGTGCAGTTTTAGACACGAATTTACTAGAAACAGGATTACCAACATGAGATACGAAATAAATCTGGGTTCATAAAATCGATGTAATAACACCCAAGTTAAAGTTATTAGAGCGGAGTTATTTTTCACCTGACCTGTTGCGCACCAGATCAATTGGCAACTGTTTTATGCGAAAGAGTGCGGTACAGACTTTAGTGAAAACATTTTGTATTGATGTCAATCGGTTGGTGATTACTGAGCCAAACTTTTCAACAAAAAATGCTGTTTGTTTTTACAATCAATGTTTCTAAGCTGTACTAGAAATATTTTGTGAACTTCCGAATTCACCTAATGTGCATTTCGCGGTTCATAACGAAAAAACGTCACTTTAGAGCTAATACACATTAACTATATTTTAATAAGTCCATCGTTTGGTGGAAAATTTATATATACAATTGTTGAATTGATGTTTAGTCAATAGTAAAGAGTAAGTCTCTTAACAAAATTATTACGTTTAATTGTTTAAATTTGAATACAGCAGCGAACGTTTCCGTAATTAAACTAATAAGTAATAGACTAATTAGTTAATAAAATCTTCAGGATTATTATTTTAAAAACATGAAATTTTTCAGTAAGATATTAAACGTTTGTTAATTAATCTTTTATAAGAGTTTTCTGATAAATAATTAATTTTAAAGTGGTATGTAGTTCTATCTTCAGTTGGGTATAAAAGTCATCCCAATTATTGTGCTTTATGTTAAGCCTCCTAGTAATGGTAGAAAGCATTAATAAGCAAAAAACTCTGGAAATCAAACATCGTTTGTCTATTGGAAAAAAACAAACATTTATTTTCAATTTTCCACTTTTATCAGAATCTCCATAGCTAAAATTAATTTTGTGCATACTTTAGCACTTCTGCTTTGTTCCCATCTTTAGAGAAAAATACTGCCCGGAGTAACTTTCCCACCACCATCCCAATTTTAAGTGCAAAGGGTGTGCTGAAATCTAATGCCTCCTGCTGGATAATTTTAGCAGACGCGCCATTTCGTGAAGGATAAGAAAGCCAAGTGACACCTTTTTGTGCCTGCTTACATGGCAGAGAACATGGACGTGCGGTTGAAACAACCCGCTGTCATTGAATTCTTGATGCCGAAGGGATGCATGACAATTGTGTGTAGTGAAGGAATACTAGTCCCCATCATGTCAACGCTCGTCCACACGTGAGTTGAGAAAAGCAAGCTGATTTGACACGGCTCAAGTTCCACATTTTGCTACATTCGTCCTACTACTCCCTATGATTTTTTCCTTTTTCCAAAGCTCAAGCAACACCATTTCATAAGTGATAAAGGGGCGGAAGTAGAAATTCGTTGCTGGTGCTGCAGTAAACCATTAAAATTCTTCTCCGGCGGTTGATGCACTTGTATTGAAAGAAAAGACGATTTTGTAGAAAAGTGAATATATCTTGTGTGATCAGACTTAGTAGGCTTCAAATAGACACACTAGTTTTGTATATAGATTCATAATTAATAAAGTTATAGGCTAGAAGGCATCAGTTTTCAGCATGGCTTCGTGCTTTAAATAATTAAATACTTAACTTACACTTAGCAATTTTAAACTAATAGATAATTGATGCGAGTGAAACCCTATCATCAAATGTATTGTACATCAAGAAAAGAACATTAAACAAAATTTTTATAAATGTAGTTAATTAGGAATAAATAATACATTACCATTTTTTCATAAATAATCAATAGATGTAACGCAGTGTTTCCATTAGTATCCTGAACATTGGGATCAGCACCCTTGGCTAAAATTAAACGATAGCACTCCTCTTGGCCCAAACAAGCCGAAATACTTAATGCATATTCACCCCAATATACATAACTGTAACATTTACATTAATTTGTACCAACATTTTGAATCTATTTACTTAAATTAAATTAGATAATTGATTTTAGGTATTAAGTGAATTAAATGAACAACAGTAAAGTGTTACGAACCCAATACTCACGAGCGAAACATTATAAGCACGAGGATCGACCGAGTGCAATAATTTCGCATGTACGCGATTGCTCTATCCTTGAATTTTGTATTATACTTTTCCTACAACGAATAAACAAATATAAATTTTGACGTCATCATAGAGCTGATTTCTGTTGTAAGGGATATCTTTTTAGCTAATTACAATGCGAATTGAATAAAATTCGTTTTTTGATTACTCAAGAAAAGCATCGTTCGTGACATCAGTTCTGTGAAGTCAATTTAAAGTTACAATAATTACTGATTACTATTAAATAGTAAAGTGACTGAGTTTGACGTTAGTGGTGTGAGGAATACCGATGCTTATATACAATTTCTTTAAAATCTTGGATTTTAAAACAAAATTTGGAAATATATTGAAATTAGAGCAAATGCAATACAAATAATGTTGACAATACTGAAGAGCACTCTAAATAAAGCCTAAGTTGTCACAATGATAAAAATATAGAATTCTCGTTTTTGCAAAAGTATATCATATTTAATACTATGTTAAGAATTAGGTAAATTGTGCAGAAATTTATAAAAGTTTCCAAACATGAAATAATAAAATAATCTAAGTTAATAAATTGTAAATTAAATAGAAATTATTATATATAAGGACTGAGATTGAAATAAAATAAATGTTCTACCTATTCAACCATAGCATCGTTTGTTAACAAGAATACGAATACCAAGCGAAATTATTTCCGTTGAGACTACGACAGAATCCTTACCTTTATACACGTTGCTATGATAGCAAAGTAAAAATATATAAAATTATTTGTTACCCTTGATAATTGGTTTCTGTACAGACAAGAACAACTTCTTGATCTAATGAATCGTGCCTTGATGATTTTTGATCTTCCGGACACCAAAAGTTGCCAAAACATCTTTCTTCAAAATCCGCCCCTGATTCTAAAAGATACTTTACCATACCAGGATCTTCATTAACAACTGCTATGTGTAGTACATTTTCACCTAAATACTTAAAATTGATATGGTCAATTATATTTGAAACTTATTACCATAATATTCGTCCGATAAATAAATATCGTTAATTAACTTGGGATAGAAACGCAATATACGTTTAGCGATGTCAGCATGTATCGCAGTTGCATTTAATAGACATAGATGCAATATTGTTTCTCCTACAGCACCTCTCTCCTTTATTTTCCAACATGTGAAGCGATACATAGATGGATCTACAAGAATTTATATTATTTTTATTTGAAAAGTACTTAGTAATGTACAACTTTTTTGATATTCTTCTTCTGTTACTTCGGGTCCTTCGTCATCAACTTCAAATTCCTCAGGATTTTCCATAGTTTTTAGGGGAGGTAGCTGAAATGTTTCCAATTCTCAATTATCAAAAATGTTATATTATAAAAGTATATTTTTCATAGTAGATGTTTAACAGTTATATGATCAAACTTGGGGAACGCATTGCTAAAGGTAAAAATAAATATAACATCTTAATATTTTTTGATCAGATTAATTGAAAATTTTGAAAAATGTTAACTGATGTTTTCAGAAAAGCTATTTACATTTATGTACTTGGAAAACTAGCTCGAAGAAAAATCAAGTTAGTGACATCATTGCTAGTTTAAGTTTACAACACCGCTACCTGTTTATTTGCTGTTTGAATAATATTTAAAATTTTATAAAAAGTACATTTTTCGTGGTTACAATTTTTGTCAATTTATTATGCTAAATTTTAATTGTGTTCGTTCAAAAATTCACAATATTTAATAATAATGAAGTTCAAAGTCATATACATAGTCAAGTTAGTAACTACTAAGCCATTATATTTAAATGCACTAGTAGCTATTTAGTTAACTATTGAAATGTGTGTTTAAGATGATTTACTATTAATGAGAGGATAACACAAATCGTAACTTCGCGACACTAAAATTCACATGTTTATTTAAATGACTTACCAACTACAATGTAACAATCAAGTTAACAAAAGATAATGCCGCAAACACAATCAAATGATTTATCATGTGCCAAAACGTATTTACGACACGTATAACATAATAGGTCATGTAAAACGCCTTTCTTCTTTATCAGCATGTATATAAAATTCATATATAAATCTGTTTAATAAATATTTTAATAATTTTAATTAGTAAACTTAATGGAAGCACCCCGCATATGATTTTATTTGAATTCAAATATAATTAATTGATTTTTTGCGTTTTTTGATAAAAACAAGAAACGCTATTTTCATAATTCCCGTTAATTATAAAATCATCTTTAGGTATTTTTAATTTAACATAAATTAATTTTGTTGCAATTTATATTAAAGGAACTTTTATTTCAGTTATATCTATTTAATTAATTTCGCCAAATAAATTACGTAGTTTTGTTAGAAATTATTTTAATAAAAGATTAAATCAATTTTAAAATACAGAAGCGGCCTCCCCTATATTTGTAAATGAGTCTGTCTTAAGCGTTAAGTATTTTACCTTTTTTGTCTACTTAGCGTCTTTAAAGTGATGTCATGCGTACAAAACATTAGATAAGTGTTGAACACTTTGTGTAACCTTCAGAAATTGTAAGTTTTATCGTAAGAAGTTCGCTCGGATTGGTTAATTTTGACTTCCTTAAATGAAACTCCATTTCCGGGTGATATGCGTTTTTTCAAGAACAAAGGACTTCTTCATTAACAGTGAAGTTGAATAGACATGTTTTTGGTTCGATTAAATTTTTAATAAGAAAAGAGCTTTGCTCTTTTGATAATTTGAAACCTCAATTGTGAAGTGTTCTACATTTTAGCATTCGATAACTTAACAAGGAAGTATATCGAAATTTCCCGTCTTTGGGGCTTTATTTTCCGAACCATTAAAAGTGTTTGCACCAGCTGTGCATATTTAATTTATATTTTGACCCTATTTGTATATTTACGTATTTTTAATTTGCATTTTTAATTTCGCATATTTTTCTTGAACGCTTCCAAAAAGCATAGTATTTAAGTTCTTGCTGAACGTCGCTCAATTTGCGACCCCTCCACTTTCGTTGCATTCAAACCTGCAAGCGTACTTAGTCTTGCTTCGGTGTTCAAAGTATAAACACCACCCAATAGTTAGTCTTGCTTAGGTGTTGAAAGTAACGCCATTTCATGTCGTTTCTGTAGTTTATTGCCAACAATTGCATTACAAATCAAACCCCAATTGTATTAATTACAACATAAAATAAACCCATTTCGTGTCGTGTTCAATAACATAATTATTGTGCAACTTTCAAACTCCAGATATAAAACAAGAAATTTGTCATTTACAATCTACTTTGCAGTGGTTGTAAAAATATCCTCTATCGTTCCTAGCTAACCAATACCTTAAATTTCTTTGTGTTTCCTACAATTAATTGCAAGTTAAAGAAGCCATAGATTAAGATAAGCAATTTACGTTTTTTATTTCATTGCTTGTATCTTGTTTTATTATCAAAATCTAGTTATTTGCAACCAAATCTCAAATTCCCCTGTAACAAGCTTCGACAAGCTTTAACCTGTCGTGGTCCTTTTAAACCTATGAATTTTACATAAACTTTGATTTAAATTGTATATTTTTATGTGTATGTGTTAGTTTGTAAATTGCCCCTCAAATTTGCTACAAGATTAAATACTTTTACTTTAATAAACCCCTACCACGCCGGTTTATGGATAACAGCCTCACTTAAACTATCGAAGAGTTTAGAGCTTGAATAAACCCTGTTATAGTACGCGAATGACCTTTAGTTAATATAAGACATTGTCAGGTTTACCGCACAAAAGGCATATTGTCCACCATTGGTTTAGAAAAAGAATTTTGACATTGAAAATTAAAATGGGGTCAATCATCTTTCTTTTATTCATAAGAACACCAAAATTATACAAGGTAGGCTCAAGTAAGTGATTTTTACGTTGATTACTTAAGCGATAAGAAAACTGGTCTGACTTTACAAAAGATCGTTGTCTTAACTTCACTGGCATTTTCATAAGAAAATTGAATTGTTAACGTGCATGAACTTTTTATATTTGTAGCTACGACGTATTAGTTTGTGCTGATAAACTTTAATGTCAGTGCAATAATCACTTGACGATCGAAGTGCAATTTATCGAAAATTTATAATCCAATTTAACTTTCTTGTTTTCAAGCATTATCAAATACATATGCGTAAACTCACTATAAGATTATTATTTAGGTATAGACTAAAATTTTAAGGTAGTGCCTTATATTTCAATTTGATTTATTGTAATTGTTGTTGGATATTTACTCTTTTATTTCAATATGTTAGCATAGTTATTACTTTTACTTTTAAGAAATTTTAAAGTAAATAAATTGTACCAACGATCTCTGCCAAGTATTTTATTTAACTTTAATGTAACTACGACACCTGAAATTGTATAATTTTGAGACGTAGTCTACACTCCGATCAACTTTGTTTTCCACCATCTACTGGGTAGTTATCATTGGCCTTGCAGTATTTTCTAGATTTGCACGCTAGTCAGTATCGGAATAAAGTATGGTGTCGCCTTCTATTTTATCCATTTCGACAAATTCATGTGTTACTGCCCTTTCAAGGTGATTTGTCATACACAAACTTTAGCTAACAAAGCTTGTAACAGTTTAAATTCTAGTGTTAATATTTATTCGACTTATTTAATTTTGGAAGCAACTTATATCGTTATTTATCCGATATAAGGTTCATTTAATTATGCTAGCTAAGGAATTCTATTAAACGAAATTCAATTTTAATTTGTTTGGGTACCGCCGATTTCATTCGTACCTTTGGTTGCGGCACTTTTCAATGTTGAGAAGCGCGAATCGAACTAAACCGCGCGTGGTCTCGGGCATTGTTAAACGAGCGACGTGTGTGTTAAGATGTTTAAGCGTGTGAATTTTGGACACCTGTTACACACGGGGCAAGTTAAAGGGCGAATGATCTCTTATAGATAAACTAGTTTTAATTATTCTTATGCTGTATAATATTTTGGTTATGGGATAAAAATTATCTCGGACGTCGGTTTTGGATATATTGTTTGAGAATGATGGCTCTCGCGCAAAAGGATCTTTATCGATGGGAACTATGTCGAAATAAGAGCCTGTTAGAACTCTTAGAATGCGGTCTGCGTCGGTTTATCCGCCGACCGTTGTTAATTGTTTGGTTTTGGTTTCACCGTAATTAATTTTCGATGATAGTGGGTGTTTTTATGGTATATCAGTTTGAAGATCAGAAATCAGTAGTTACGTTGCACAATCATCAACCGGCTTCAGAATCTGTTTGATGTTCATAAAATTTAGGGACTACTTGGAGGTTGTCTCTACGTTTTCCAAGCTTTAACGACTAAGAGTCCCGCTTATACGGTAGCAGACGCCTAATATCTGGTTGCGGAAGGTCAGTGACGAAATCTTTACTTTATTTTGTGCCATATACATTGTTTATTTCTTTCTATATTTTCAAATATATTTTTGGACTATTTGTTTGGTTACATACAATGTAAATTATTTAACATTCATTGATGATAGTAATGTATAAAGTTGTTTCGGTAATGTAAAGTTAAATTTGATAGCAATTAACATTATTAGTGTTTGGGATTATGAAAGTTATATTTCAGGAATAAGTCGAGGTTTTTTTATACTTTTGGTCAGTTTCATAAAAGATTGCAATAGTTGTGAAAGTAATTCTTTTGGTCAGTTTAAAATGTTGGTTATTTTTAATGAATTAAATACTTTTCGCATATTTTATTATTGGGGGTTACGTAATTCGTTTTGTTGCAACAAATTCAAATTAGGTGACTTTATTTTACTCAGTGTCAATTTTAACTACGATTATCCGTAGAAAGAAATACTTATTTAATTACGTTTAGATATCCTGAAAACATTGTTCTTGCTTTAAGAAATATCCGAGGCGTTTGCAAGTTATTTTATCGCGCCGTCACACCTGGAGATAAGAACACATTCAACTCGTTTTTGAATACGTTATAATAATTTCAGAAAACATTTTTGCAAGCACACCGGAAATTTCTTTTTCATTTTTTTAATTAATACATCGTTGAAGTCAATTAAATTTGGATGTTATTGTATGCATTAGTTTACCGTAAGATTTACGATCGCCAGATTTACTTGTTGTTAAAATTAAGTGTGTTAACATCGTTAAATTAATTACAATAAAACCATTTATCTATTATTCTGTTGTCTTCCTTCATTCTCATACAAATGACGTTTTGGCTATAAATTTACATACTTTCGCTGTTTGAGTTCTCATTCTTTTTCTTTGGACGATTAAATATATTATTTTAATCGAGGTATTAATTATTATTTTTTTATTAATTAATAGAAATAGCGTGGCGCACTATTTGATTTGTTTAGCTAATTGTGGGATTATAATTTAGTTGCAATATCGTATAAATTTTGTTACTTAAGTTGTTTTATTTCGAAAAGTAAATTTAGGGCTCTTTACGTGAGCTTGACTAAAACTTCCTGAAGTCTTTTAGGTTTCTGATACCCTTTAGGACTCACCCAACTCTATCATTAGGAAACCTGTCTTAGCCGGACAACCCTTATTTCTATTACGTCACATTGGTAAGTGTTGTACGCACCCGTTTGAAGGTACCATCCTCAGTAAGCTATTCTCCATCTATCAACGTGACAAGATCTCATCAACCTCCCATGGCTAGCCAATGCGAACCTATCGCCTTGAAAGTGATATAACGAGCCTTCTTAGGTCCTAAGACCATTTTGGACTGTGACAGTCAGCTTATATAGACAGTGAAGTTGGACATGGATAAAAACGATAGTGTATATAAGATGTGTATATAAGTGTATATAAGATAATATCGAGAATAATGCGGGTACTACCCAATTCAAAGACGTATCTATCAAGGATGTCGCTGCAACTGAATAAATTTTCTTACTTGAAGCAGTGCGAGAACTCTTCACATATAGTAACAGCTTTCAGAGCTAAATAAAATAATATACAAGATAATCGGCACAACTCAGTAAATCAGCTGTTAGAAGGTGAATCTTTTGACTCCTCCTGTATGTAAAGGATTCATAACTTTTACTACTATTAAAATGACTGATCGTCAAAGTCTAAGACATAAATTAATATTTTAGGTTGTCGGAAATTCTTTTATCACGTAAAAGGGCATCAAAGACAACAAGCATGGTGAATTTTAAAAAATTTGTTTTCGTTTTCGAGAAAATTGCAACAAACTCGAAAATCACAAGAATAAATTAACACTTCTGGTCATTCAACTTTTTCTTATGCATAACTCCAGAGATTTTCTTTGATAACCCGATTCAACCCATTTTTCAGAGAAACCGCTACGTTCACGTAAAATTGAATCAAACACATAAGAACCGTAGCAAATTTTAAAAAAGTTGTTATAGCCGCTTTCGAGAAAATCCCAAGAATAATGTTGCACTTGCGGTCATTCGATTTTAACTAAATTCTTGCCATCTTATTTACGGAAGATAGGATCCTTGAATATAAAATTTAATTTTTCTATGATGATTAGTTTTTGAGATATGTTGTTTATAATTATTAATACTTTAAGTACTTCTGGTTTCTCGATTTTCGAAAATTTATTAGAGAAACAATTTAGTTCATATAAAATGGAAGTAGTAAATAAGAAGCCTAAAAAAAATCGTTAAAACCGATTTTAAGAAAATTGCGAAAAACGAAAAATTCGGAAAATATCTAAAAGTGACAGAAATAAAGCGATACTTTCGATTTTAACCAAATTTTTGATCTTGCATACTTCAAATCTAAATTTTCATTTAGTTTCATAGTTATTTTATTCAGAGTTAACGGCAAAAATACTTCGGATTAGTCGATTTACGGAAAATTTACTGAGAAATCACTTAAATTATATGAAAGAGCATTAAATTTCTAAGAAATATGGTAATTTTCGAGCAAATTGAGAAAACTCAAAAAATGACAAGAGTAAAATGGCACTTCCGGTTATGTTAGTCAAATTGTTGCTGTTAGGTGTATGGATGGATACAAACTTGAATATAAAATTTTCGAGATATCGTGTTCACAGGCACATGCACACAGACTAATTTCCAAAACATGATTTTCAAACTGAGAAAGAAAAATGCGAAAGAAATTTTCTGGAAGCGTCGAGAAATTAATTAATATATACAGAATAAAGTTTTCCAAAATAGGAAACTACAAATCTGAAAGAAGAGGACGGTTGAAGACTAAATTTGAGCCTGCCTATGTATAGACAGACAGACAGAAGTCGTCTAACTGGTTTTGCAATGAAACGGTTCCCTTTTTTTGCATGCGAATGTAGTTATCTGCTTCCTTCAGTGATAACCGTTCATATACCCTAAAAGGGAGGGACCTCGAAGCCGATTCGGTGTGGAGCTTGTCGGTAAGTTACCTTCTCCAAAGTGCCTAACGCTCGAGGTTCTTTATAGCTCTGCAAGGGTTGACGGGAAAACGCGAACAACTCTACTGAAGTAAACACTCAATATTATAAACTTTTCTGTATAATTTTACTGTTTACTTTTCAGCTAAGAAAACTTTATGGACTACACTTATAAATATATGCTTTCACAGCTAGTTGGCATACAGTGAATATTTTATAATTCAATGCTTACCAACTTATATTTTGCTCTCTCCTTATTTCGAAGTAGAACCAACTGACTAATGGGAATATATTTACCTTTCCCTTTATTGTAAAGGAGAGGCTCCACCTGAATAAAAACATAAAACATCTATTAATAATTAAATATTAAAAATTTAATAAATACCTTCATTTTTATTGCATGATCGACTTCTGCATATTGCTTATTTTGCGCTGCTCTTTTCATTAGTTCTACTAGTAGTCCACCTCCTGTAAATGAAAGAAAACTTTTAATTCGATATTTCAAATAATTGTTTGATTTTCAGTGAATCTAATTTAATGTAATGATATAGGGTACGAAATTTGATGAAAATTTCATATTTAGGTGAATAATAATATACTGAAAAGAAAATTAAAATATTTTCAGTGACTTAAGAAAGATCTGAAAAAAACTGACATTTTTGAATTATTTACCTGATATATTCCATCCTTATTTAAAACATAGTCCACTTTGTACTAAAGTTTTATATACAATTATGCTACGTTTCATGTTTTCAGAATCATATTCGGCTTTATTTTGTTAATATGGATCTGGATATTTTTGGTATTTTTTGCAGTATCTTTCATATGCAGAATTTTAAGATATAGGTTATTGATTTCAATTAATAATTGATGGAAACGATCAAATAGTTATTTACAAGGAAATTACTTGCTTCAAAGTTAGTCCCTGAACTTTATTTTGAATTTAACACTTGGTAATTAAGTATAGTAAATAAGAGAGCCTGTAATCATGGGGTTTCCATATGATGATATTTATGTGCGCGCGCATCATTAATAAATTTCACTTAATAACAATTTAATGCATCAATCCATTAATAGCATCACAATCCAATTATTTACAGAACAAGAATGCATGCTATTTATATTAAATATCATATGAAATAAATTGTAAGATATGTCGTTTATAAAACAGTAAAAGAACTATATACCTGAATAAATTCTGCATAAATTAAGATTATATATATATATATATATATATATATATGTGTGTGTGTGTGTGTGTGTGTGTGTGTGTGTGTGTGTGTGTGTGTGTGTGTGTGTGTGTGTGTGTGAGTG